>JAPZDY010000025.1:11782433-11800310 GCA_029783645.1 Ctenochaetus hawaiiensis
CTTCATCTCTGATCCCAACTCTCTGCAGCATGAGCAGACTAGGTTGGTGTATTTACCTCTTTGTTATGTGTGTTTTTGTTGTGGTTTTTTATCACTAGATATTAAAGTCGAGAAGTTGTACTTTTTTTGCGGATATTATGGAGGAAACTAAGGAATTTACCTGATGGTATCTATTTGTTTTAGAAATTTTAGTTCAGTATCAATATCTGGCTCAGTTTGAGGTTCTATAAATTATTTTCTGTTTTTAGTAATACAGTAGCAACTTTAAATTACTAATAACTAAGCTCTAAATTAGCCATGCATAGTAGTGCTTTGAACTAATTGCTAACTGCTAACATGGTGGTAATGACAATGCTAATATTCTGATGTTTACTGGTTATAATGTAATAATGCTGTAATCACATGAATATGTGTGCCAGATTAAATTATAGGCCAATCAATGGTTGTTTTGAAATTGAACCAAAGCCACAAATGTCTGCCTGCTATCAGCGCCAGAGCAAAACTTATAAGAATGCCAAAGCTAGTACAATTCATCTTTAGAAAAATGTCTGTAAAAAATGTCATGCCAATCCATGTGGTAAATGTTGAGATAATTTTTAGGATAACTTACATCTCTGACTTGCTCATGGTGCCAAATGTAAAGTCAGGGGATAATCAAGACTAGTGGGGTTCAACCTCTGGGGACCATGATTGTCTGTAAAAAATATGCAGTCCCTTGAATGGTTGTTGACATATTTCAGTCTGGATGAAGGTAGTAGATAAACTGACTGACAGACCAACATTGCTATACCAAAAGCCAGACTGCTAACATAGCTAAAAACATTAGTGTCCTAAAATTTTTGCTGAAAACAGGCAGGATGTTAAAGTTTCTCTCGTCTCATTCCTGCAGGCACCTGTACTTCCTTCAGATCAGGAGTGACATTAGAGAAGGACGGTGAGTAATTCAACCACCCATCCCCTTGTGCACAGTGTGATTTCAGCTGTTACAATGTATAATCATGGACCATGATTGCAGGTTGCAGTGCCCGCTGAGTGCAGCTGTAGTGTTGGCTTCTTACGCTGTGCAGTGTAAGTCCCATCTCTACCTAGAGAAACAAATGATTAATGACTCAATAATAACTGTGTGAGGGATTACTCCTGTCGAGGATGCTGTCAGTGAGCAGCAACTCTCTTACAGTTCCCCAGTTATCAGTGTGTGGATCTGGTTATGTGTTCTTGTGTGGATGCTCAGTGTCTCTGTCAATCACCTGCAGCGGAAATCGGGGATCACTGTCCATCCAAACCTCCTGGTTACATCTCGAAGTGCCACTTTATTCCTGAGCAGGATGAGGACTTCTTGTCTAAAGTGGAAGATCTGCATCCACAGCATAAGTAATTCAATGCATTACATCTTGATAACAACAGGTTTGTTGTGCAGTAGGTTCCTGGTGTTGTTTGTGACTGTATGTGTGTCCCCAGGGGGCTGAAGCAGAGCGAGGCAGAGCTGTGTTTCCTCAACACAGCACGGACACTGGAGTTGTATGGAGTGGAGCTGCATTCAGCCATGGTATAGTGATCCAAAACTCTTGTGTAATGTCTCATGTTGGAGTTTAATGTCCCCCCATGACACTCTTTACTATTCAATTGTCTTTCTGTCTGTCAGGACACCAACAACACCCCTCTGATGGTGGGTTTGGCTTCCAGTGGTGTTGCAATATTCTGTAATATGATTTGCTCCAGTTTCTTTCCCTGGTGAGTCCTAATACCACTAATTGCACAGCATTAGGGCTGCAACCGACTCAGAATTTTGTCAGTCAAATAGGATTTGGCTTTTCAACACAAAGATGAGATGCAACTTTTTGTTCCTTTTTTTTCACCTCAGCACCAAGCTAAAGTCCTTTATCAGCCTACATGATTCTCATGCATTCCTGTTACGACTCACATTTGTGTGCCTTTCTTCCTCATTTGTGACATTAAAACATCAGATTTCCACTTAGTCAAGGAAGTGAAAGTGCACTTCCTGGTCATGCTTCAGTTATA
The DNA here is from genome assembly GCA_029783645.1 of Ctenochaetus hawaiiensis. Classification (NCBI taxonomy): domain Eukaryota; kingdom Metazoa; phylum Chordata; class Actinopteri; order Acanthuriformes; family Acanthuridae; genus Ctenochaetus; species Ctenochaetus hawaiiensis. Next base: position 11,784,453 of record JAPZDY010000025.1, read on the forward strand.
AGATCTCAGCTCAAAATGGGGCATCCAAAGTGCAACAATTCAACTGACAGAGTAAACTCAGGTTCTGCTCAACTCATGATTTATATCACTGACTAGTTGTTGGCAGCCTCACATGGCATGTTTCTGTATTCCCTGAAGCCTTCCACCAAATGCAATCTTCATTTTTAGGGGGAACATCATCAAGATTTCATTTAAGAGGAAACGCTTTCTTATACACCTGAAACGTAAACATGTGAGTTTCTCTACTGCCTTTTTGTTTTGTAATAGTTTCAAGTATGCTCTGATCAAATTGCTGCTCTTGATTGCTCGACACACTTGGCTGGTTAATCCATTAAAAATTTTGATTACTTTTATATTGAGATTTGATGTAATTATCATTAAAAAGGACTTAGGAATTTATATCCAGCACATTAAGTTTTAAACAAAATTTCTCCAATATTAGCTTGACTGCTATATGATCCATATAGTATTAAAAAGAAAGAATTGATTGAATGACTCATAGCAACATTTTCAATAGCTTTTCTTTGTGTTTCTATTAGAGAAAGTAATAAATCATAAAAAAGTAGGGTAGAGGAAGTGTTTTATTGCTGACAACAAAAGCAACCTGAGCAGCTGAAGTTATATAACTGAAATGTGACCTTGAGTATATATAAAAGTTAAATAATTAAGCTCTACAAAAATTTAAACTCTCTGTGTTGCAGGGAGAAACTCAGGATTGTGAGGTGTCTCTCGTTCTACCCTGTCCCAAGACCTGTAAGAACCTGTGGAGGTCCTGTGTTGATCATCACTCCTTCTTCAGCTTGAACAGGAGCACTAGGAGCCCCAAATACAACAACAGCACAGTACAATCCTACAGAAAGCTGATAACACAACACCTGGGCCTCAGCAACAGTAAACCTGAGAGGTAGGTCTGTGTGAACTGTGTCAGTTCTGTACAGCACAGTTCTGTTGCAAATATCACGCTAAATTCTCTCCTTTTCATTTCTAATTTGCAGTGGTCCTGTGTGCCATCGTGTGGTGGGAGGGATGGTGTGGAATCCAGTCCTGCAAAGGTCAATTTCATCAGAGTATCTGGAAACCAAGAGCCTGCCCTCTAGATCGCCCCCAACTACACCCAACTGGTACAAACTGCAGGATCAAACACACAGATATTTGAAGGCCTCAGCATTAATTTCCTCATTGAGCTCAGTTTGTGTTCTTTCATTTCAAAAAATTTTACACTCACCTGTTCTCTCTGACAGGCGAAGTCCTCGAGTTCGCCACGGCATCCGCAAACCTCGCCCGTCCTCAGTTGAACTGACCAATGACCTGAAAGACATGTCAGAGGGAGAGGATGTCTTCTACACATACAGGGCGTCTGTGAGCAGCAGCAAGGACAGTGAGGGAGACACTGCTTCGCGTCAGTTAGTATCTTTTACAACAGAAATGACATTTACCTTGTATGCTCAGTTGCTCTCTCACGTCATTGGGCTTTGTCAGAGTGACGTATGTTGGGCTGAATTTTGATCACTTTTATCAAATCTGGATGCAGTTCATAAGATGAAAGTTGTAACCCGTGACTGCTTAAACCAGTGACTGTAAACAGAGATGGATGCCACATCTTCACTTCCTTCACCTATACAGACATTATGCCACTTTAAAGGAGTTTTCTCTATCTTTGGTTTTAACAGAGTGGTAAATGATGCCACCAAATTTACCACAAGCTACTTAATTAATATTTACCAAGCTACTTAAAATGATTACTGTCTCGTTAATTAGCCTTTACATAAGTCTTTCCATGCAAGTTACTCTCATCTGAGGATTTTTCATTTGAGAAGGAAGAATGATCGCTCTAAATCGTTTTAATGTCTGAACTGGAAGGACTTATGTAAAGGTTTCTATTTATGATTATTGGTACAAATTTATCATTATTCACACAGCGTATTAAGTAAGTAGTAAAAAAGGAAGTATTTTCTCTAAATCACTCAGCTGTAAAGTGCTGTCTGAGAATTTTTGTTCATCCAGAAGAGAAATTATTTGGATAAGAGAAAAGTCTGAATTATGTTATACTGCATCCAAAATTCCTATATAAATATACAAATCAAGGTGAATAAACTTTTTTATTGAATCTCTTTCAGTCTTTCTGGCACTTATAACCATGGGACAGATGACGCTCTGTTGCAAAATGATGACAGTATAGGAGAAGATGACGGTGACCACAGCTCACCCGTCTACAATAAGGTCCATTATCTTATCATTTACTGAAATAAGCTCATTTCTGTATATCAATCCATGTACGCGCATATGTGAGTTTATTCTGAGTGCCTGTGTTTATGCAGGATCCTCTTGGCGATGGTGACTTGATGCTGATATGTCTTACACCTGATCAGGACGGCAAGTTTGGCTTCAATGTCAAAGTGGGTCTCCCTCCTACACTGCTTGTGTTCATTTTTTACCACACATTATGTTTTGTGTTATGACTCCTCTGCTCTTGCTCCATTTAATTTCCCAACTCCTCCTAGGGTGGGGTGGATCAGAAGATGCCTCTAGCCATATCCCATGTCAAACCAGACTCTCCGGTAAGGATGGTCTCAGATGTATTTGTATCTTGATAGTCTGACGTCTCCAGGTTGTGTCAAAAATCATTATGATAAAATTAAAGTTCAATGTAGACTAAAGGATTTATTTTTAGTGAGATGCACTGAACTGATCCAAGGGTGTAACAATTAGTACATCAATTTGTTAGTCACTGAACAGAAAAATTAAGTGATTAGTCATGCAAGCCAGGTGAAAATGCTAATGTGATAGTTAACTTTTGTTGGGAGACATTTTTAAATTTTTACAGAAGATTAAGCAATTATCTGGGCATAGCAAGTAATTTTAGAGTAGTATGACTGATTTGGATATTTGAGATACCATAGTCGGCTGTTTTTAGCTTAAAAATCGTGATACTTATATATATTGTTGATATGTGTTATCGTAATTTAAAAAAAAAAACTCCAAACATACAAACAAGTTCCTTATATTTGTGTGATAATGCTCTGTGGTAGAAAAACTATGTAAGGGTGAAATTTTTCCAAAGTAGTTCATTTCTTTTACACCGATACTGTAATATCTGCATAAAACTGATATCAGCCAATTTCTGGGTCTGGCTCCAATCTGAAAGACAGAATTTTACGTGTTATGTGGAAATGTCAGCCTTTAAGTGACCCTGTGCTGTCTGTAGGCAGGTCGATGTGAGCCCAAACTCATGGAGGGAGACCTAGTTGTGCTCATCAACGGTCGAGACATTTCTGAACACACGCATGACCAGGTCGTCATGTTCATACGAGCCAGCAGAGAGTCGCATTCCAGAGAGCTGGCCTTGCTTATCAGACGTAAAGGTGTGTTCATGTGTATGTGTTTGCACAGGAGAGACAAAACTGCTGACACAGCCTGTGATCCGAGCGGGCACAGTGTCTTGTCATGGTTTTTATGAATATTTATCACAGCCTTGAACTGCCCTTGTTTTCCAGGTTCTGGTCGCGTGGCACCCCTGCTGCAGTTGCCGTCCGCCATCACACTTACCGGCCAATCACAGGGAGAGAAGTCCCCGTCATCTGGCCAGTTGGAGCGGGTCACAACACTGGAGGAATCATTGAGACAGCTGGACAGAGGAATACAGTCTGGCACACTCTGTTTTCACTTTGAGGTATTTAAATTGCAATTGGGGTCCAAACAATGAAAGCAAGTTTAAAAGTGTATTTATGAGCACGACCAGAATCATCTTTATTTAAGCAGGATTTATTTTTTCCAACAGTTATTTCAGGGATCATAATGAGCCTTTTAAGTGCTGATTTTGGGACAGATGTTGGCCCTAATCCTCACTTTAACTCGTGGCAGTTTGAAACAAAGATGCAGATGCAGTGACTGACCTGGAATTTGTTGTCTCTGTTTGTGTATGTTTCTGTGTGTGTTTACGTGCCTGCTTGTACTTGTAATTCCTAGAATTTATACAGGAGGAAGCCTGGTCTGTTCCTAAGCTGTGCTCGGCTTCCTGAGAACATGGAGAAGAATCGATACAGGGATGTTTTACCTTGTAAGTGATTCCCCCCACCACCTCAGCTCTGTGCTGTCTTTCCAGCCTTGATCTGGAGCTGTGGCACCTCATGAAATTTAATTGGCTGAGCCTGAGGTGCGTCGACGTCTCTCTTATGACCCTCACACACTGCTGTCCTGCTCTCCTTTCAGATGATTCTACCAGAGTGGTGCTCCAGGGCAAGGAGGACTACATCAACGCCAGCCACATCACAGTGCGCAGCGCTAATATGAAATTATGTGTCTTGTCCCTGTCCGACATTTAATGTAAACTCATTCTCTGTGTGTGTGCATCCTCGTGTGTTTATTTGTCTGTCTCTTAGGTGGCGCCCCCAGTATCTGCTGTATGTTTACGTTATATTGCGGCTCAGGGTCCATTGCCACAGACCTGCTCTCACTTTTGGCAGGCTGTTTGGGAGCAACAGATACACACCATCATCATGCTAACAACTCTGACAGAGAGGGGACGGGTATACATACTTCTCAACATTCATACTTCTATACTGTAAACAGCCACATTAACACAGGACTGGAGATGAGTAAACAGAAAGGAAAATGAGTGAAATCAGCAATGCATTAATGCAGTGAATACTGCAGCACTGCTTCCCATTATCACATGCCGTTTCATGTTTAATTTAATACATGATTACTGTAATTACAAGGATCAGAGGGGATGTTTGCACACAAAAATAATCAATTGGCACAATTGTGGGTAATTACAGGGTTTCAGTGTGTGGAGAATAGCTAAATGTAAAGTGTGAGCAGGATGGCAATGAGGTAAATCATTTAAGGGTGAGGACACATCCACATGCAGACAGAGGCAGCGGGATATCAAGGTCTCGTTATATGGAGATGTCTGTCTCGGCTTGCCTGTTGCTTGGTAACCAGATGCTTTCATTAATTGATCATTTTTCTGATATTCTTCAAGTGCCCTGAGTTTCTCTCTACTTGAGGATCACACACACACACACATATACACACATAAATTGACAATCAGTTCACATCCTGCTCCTGATAAATTGCTTTTGTTCCTCAGACTGCCGGGTGAAACTTACCATGCTGTTGAATATGAGTCTGATTTCATGAGAGCCGAACGCAGCTGATGTTGCAGCAGTAGTAAATTGTATCCTGACTGATGACTCATGTCAGCTGTAATGTAATTTGCTGGTTGATGTCATATGCTTGCAGACCAAGTGCCACCAGTACTGGCCACATCCACCGGAAGTGAAGGATTATGGGCCCATGCGGGTGAAGTGTCACTCGGAGGAGTGTAACCTGGTGTACGTGACACGACAATTCACCCTGACACACACACAGGTACAGTAGCAAATAGAGCTGAAATAATTAGTCCATTTTTGTCCACTTATTTTGATGATTAAAAATCATTTGAAGTTGAAAATATAACCTTGTTTTGGCTGTCCAATGTGAAAATTTGTTGCTTTTCTATGTCGTAACATTATAGTAAATTCCATACTTTTTCAATTCTAAACTGTTTTCTAATCACATATAATCAAACTACAAATTTATTAATTGAGAAAATAGTGAGCAGTTTAACCGATAGTAATAGTGTTATACTCGCAGTCCTAGTCGCAAAGTTTACACCTGGTTTCTGTCCACATGAAACATGTTTAAAGCATACCCTTGGCCACACATCACTGAGCTTCTCCTACATATGTTTTCTGTGACATGATCCATGTCCGGCCATATTTCACATAACAGAGCTCGCTGCAGGCAGCAGCCACTCCTGGCAAATTATCTACAGCCAACATACACTCGCTTCTGTGTGGGTGGTTTGGTCCGTAAGTGTGCGTGGGCGGTTGTGTGCATTAGTGTGTGTGAAAATGTTTTGTGGCACGCCTGAGGGTAGGTGGGACTGGGCAGGTATGTTGGCACGTGTGGATCTCTCTGAGAAATTTACATGGTTGGTGATCATATCGAGTGAGCTGTTTTCCATATTGACTTCCATGGAAAACAGGTGAATAAACAGATAGTAAGATGGCATGATGCACACACATGCACACACATGCATACACAGATACTGCTGCGTGGGCCCATCTGTTCCTCTGGCGGAGCGAGTTAATCCCTGCATGGAGTCGCAGGCCACATGATCATGGTGAACTCTAAACTCAGCCATTCTCCTCCCTGCCTTCACTTTTTTTTCCCAGCTCTGGTCTTTTCCTCTATCCTCTCATCTTCTCTACACCCCACCTGTTGTTCTGTTTTCATTTTCCTGTTTCCCTCTTCACTTTCTAATCTCAGTTTTGCCTACTGGCTACGTGCAGCTTTGTTCTCCTCACCTGCTCCTTGTTTTTCCACTGCAGCCTCAGTGGGTTTATATTGTCTCATATACCGAATGTTGTCAAAATTTAATCACATGTAGGCAGTTTTTTTTAACCAAAGGTCACATTTGTTTTTTTAAATACAGGTTATGCAATACTTTAATTCTCTCTGACTACCTGTCTTTCTGCTGTTGTTTTCTTTTTCCATTTGTGTGTTTGTGTGTGTTAGCGGGGTGAGGATCGCGCAGTCACACACCTGCAGTATGTCGCGTGGCCGGACCACGGCGTACCCGATGACCCTTCAGACTTCCTGCTGTTCATCACCTCGGTTAGGGAAAGAAGGAAAGGTGATGAACCACTAATGATACACTGCAGGTACCACACACACACTCTTTCTCTCTCTCTCTCTAATTAAATACTGTCAGCATGCATTGTACCTGCCTCTACCATACACTCAGTGTTTGTTTAAAATTACCCTTTCAGTGCTGGGATTGGACGGACAGGTGTTCTGATCACCATGGAGACGGCGCTGACTTTGTTGGAAGGGGGTCAGCCGGTCTTCCCGCTAGAAATCGTCAAAAGACTGAGGGATCAGAGAGCCATGATGATTCAGACCACGGTACAGAGACACAGAGCCAGGATTTATAAAACGAAGATCAGCTCCCATTTAGCAAATGATGTTCCCTCCCTTATTTAATTTATTTTTTATTGAATTATGATAACGTCAGCGATAGTCATTGGATTTTTATAAAAATTTTACAGCAGACAATGATACAAACTTTTAATCATCATAAGGTCTAGGTTTGTCTGTCTACATGTGGACTTGAAGATGTTTACAGTAATTTTCAACATGTTTAAGCTTGTTTGATAGGAATATCTGCCAGATTAAGGCCATTAGAAGATTTTGGGAGCTAGTCACTGTTTGAGACGTGAATAAAATTAACGTGTGTTGTAGGGCTCCTGCTTTTACAGTGATTACATTTTTGTCTAACATCCTAGCTGCATGCTTTCTCTCAGCTCAGCACTGGCTGTTCAAATTCATTATTGGTTTAAAAAATAACATTTTGGATTTTATATTTCATTAGGCACACTTCAGTTGGTTTGAAATGTCAGAACTTTAGATTAATAGAGCTGAAGAAAGGAGCTCATCCTCTGGAAGATAAAAAAAAATCTGCCAATTGCTTGAAGTTTCTCAAAAAAATACTATATTAAGAACTTTAGGAGAGCAGACTTGCTGTGAAATTCACTGAGCCCAAAATTACTTTTTTGAAGGTTAGTGTCAGTTTTTGACATCTGTCGGGTCCTCATCTTTAACCTTCATTAATAGAAATGTGACAGCCACAGTATGATGGCTGATGAGGTGGAGCAGGCAGGCAGAGGTTGGAAGATATGCTCTGTGGCACCTCTGTGGTGTCTGTCGAGGGAGAGGAAAGTGTTACTCGTTGCTTTGGTAGGAGGTAGTGCTGAAAATATGTCGATCCTCCAATCACAAGCCTGCTTTCTGGCCACAGCCGCTGCCTCCATTACCCTTATTTTGGAAGATCCAGTCCCTGAGGCTTTCCCTCTTTGATGTTTTTGTGCTGATAAAACACTTCCTCAGGTTACCCCCTATATGTTTGTGTCCTGACAGTAATGGAAAAAACATGCACAGTCATGTAAGTGTGTTTAATATGTTGAGTGATAACACGGACAAGAATTCCCGTGAAAAGACCTAAACCTACGTTGTGTTTGTCCGTTTCTCAATTCTTATTAGCGTCCTTACCCTGTCTGTCTCAAATCAGTGTACCCTTGAGGTCCACTCTTTTGCTGTCCTGGAGCTTTCTATCATTTCACACAATCTTCCTCAGCAGATGGAGTTTCCATAAATATTCAGTTTTATTTTTAGCAATGCTAGCATCACAGCTCTATGGATGGTAGTGTCACCCAGTTGGTCAGTTCTGAACAGGTATTTGATGCTTTGCAGTACAAATTTTCCCTACAATCATGGTTTCAAGATGATAAATCCTCTGAGCAGGGCAATCCTCAGACTTTTCCTCTAGCGCCACCATTAGTTTTACATTTGTCTCAATAACTGTTGTGTGGGTGCTGTGAAAATTGGTGCACATACTGATGTCTCCCACAAAAGAAATTGTAGTCACTTTTGTTTGTCACCAAATACCTGCAAAACTAATAACAGTAGCATCAGCCTTTGTTTTACTGAAGTTCTTTATTACTACTTAGTTATTGTGAGCATGCTAACATGCGAAACTAAGATGGTAAGAATGGTAAACACTAAAGCTGCCAGATTTGCTGCGAGTTAGTACACTGATGCAGGCATTTAACCCAAAGCAATGCCTTGCTGTAATGCAGCCTTTCAGAGCAGCTACCATGGCATTAGTCCTGTAAAAAAGGCTTGGTAATTACCAGTTCTCACCAATACTTGGGGCTCCTGTAACCAATTTCAATACTGATTCTTTTTTAGCTAAGCCTGGCTAGCCTAACAGCTGGGTACTGCAGTTTGAGACAGGTTAGTCAGACAGCAAGGATAAGTGTAGTTTTTTCAGGCAATTTTCAGCTTCGTATCAATAATGCATTTGGTGTGTTACTGAATGTTGCTGCTGCAGGGCGGTGGCTTTGGGATTGACTTAAAAAAAACATTAGTGGTTAATATCCTCGTAATGAGAAACACGTTACCCAGTGCAATGATGTGACTCATTGATGTGTGTTAATAGCTTTTGGACAACAATGGAGCTTTATGACTAAGAAGAAAAAGCCATATGAGGCTTTTGGTTTCACAGACGATAACTCATAGCAGGATCAGTTCAATATTGATTTGTTCTTTTCATGTAATTTGAATATGGCCAGTATTACTCATTCAAAAAACCTGAAAAGTGCTGTCTGATATTGCCTCATGCTTTCTGCGTTGTGTGTTCCAGTGTCAGTTCCAGTTTGTGTGTGAGGCCATTCTGCGAGTCCACCGAGAGAGACAGGGTGGATCCAAAGCACCGTAGATCAAATCAGCAACAGGACCAGAGAAGATGCACTTAGAGTTTCAGCCTTTTTCTTGTTGCAGGCAACTTCCACAGCTGGACTTACAGCGCTGTAATGGATTAACCTCTGTCAACGCCTATGGGACTGGTACACAGACTGGATAATGAGAGTATAACTAGCTTCAGAGCACAGCAATCTGTGATCTGTGTAGCCTAGATTCAATTGAGAGTATGAATCATGCACCTAGTCTGCCTTAGTTTTTTAAATGAAAGTGCATTAAGCATGTAGAGGCTGCAGTCTCCATAGAGACTGATGTGAGCTGCTAATTTCTGTCCAAGAGGCCATTCAGGAATGTTGCCTCTGCTTATTAAGCTATGTGTGCCTTAGACTGACATCTCCTACTTATTGGATCGAAAAGGGCAGGAAAGGCTGACCAGGATCAATATAATCTGTAGTTTATCTGTGTTTCCAAAGACGAAGAGCAAGGCAGGCTTTAGATCACTACAAAGATACTGTAAGGTCATGGTGGCCGGTCAGAGGAGCAAACACACTGTTTAACACTCGTAAATTATTAAAACACTAAATAAACACACTGATTCATACTAATGTGTCTGCTTTGTCTTTTCTTCTGATGATGAATATAATAAACTGTATTTTTAAATGATGATATGTCACTTCATGTTGAGATTCTTTAAAGAAATACAAGCATTTTTAACACTTCTTGAAGGATGAATCTGCTGACTGATGTGAGAAGAGTAGTCTGCTTATTTAACCTTCAGCTGAGTACCTCTAGAGCTGGCATCATATCAGTGAAACTATCTCAGCATCACAAATCAGAAAAACTGTCTGGTTAAGAGAAAATATTGATTTACAGAGAGACTATAAAACCAAATGTGACATTGTTATGAGGATTTCAGTATCTGCAGATTTATGCAATAATTTTCTTTTAGGATAAATAGATGATATAGTCTATATAAGAGGATAATACATCATCTCATCATTTCACTGAAAGATAACATTAACTGTGTTCAGTAACTGACAGACTGATGAACAAAAAACCCACATTTGAGAGACATTTTGTCCAAGAGATGCACATCTGAGGGATTGTGTGGACCCGTGGCTACAACTGAGGATGCTGAAGTTTTAAGTCTCCAGTCAGAAATATACACACTTCAAAGCAAACAGAGGATGCCTGAAGAGCCATCTCATCATCCCATCATGGAAAAAGACAAGGAAAAGATGCAGAATGTGAAAGAAAATTACAGCATTACAAGACAAAATATTTCTTCAATATGAACATGTATATTTCTTTTGCAAATGTACGAAAAGAATGGTTGATACAGAGTAATGTGGGTTTTTACACTTTTTCTAAGAAACAAATTGCTTCTTTTTCTTTGCTGAGAAAATCACTTATTTTGGTTTGTCCCATTTATCTCTATTTTTGGTGTGATAATGGAAGATTTGGGAAGTTGTAGTTCCTCAAAGTTTCAATTTTTTTGTGAACTTTTTTTGTGATTTACACTGCTAACTTAACATTTCAAAATCAAACTCGTAGGTCATAAAATAACTCACGCATTGTGGGTAATTTGGTGGCTGACTCCGGTATTTTGGATGCAATTTAACTGAATCTGACTATTTTCAGCGGACAAATAAAATAAACATAGGGGGGGAAAAAAAGTTTAGGTAGCCTTGATCTTGTCTTTTCTTGCTTTCTTTTGTAAATTGGGCATTTAGAATGGTCATATTTATTAAATAAATAGATAAATATTATGAAAATTATAAAATAAATAAAAATATGTATTATTGGCTGTTTTGTTGAGTGCTTTGGACTCATGATCTCATCGACCCCTGGAGCACCTTGGACCAAACCTTGGGAACCACTCATGATCCAAAAACTACTCCCTCGTCTGGCGGGGTCATGACAGACAGGTGGCGCTGCTTCACTGACACTGTTGGGTCGGTCGGCCAGTTAGAAGGAACAGAAGTTTGTTCTGCGCTGTGTTTTGGCGCAGGCGCAGATCACACTGTTTGCCCAGTTTCGTTGGTTGACTTTTACCTGTGAGGTAGACTAGTTTCGGTTCGCCGGTGGGAATTAATAAACAATAACAACAACCGGGGTTCGAACCGGTCCGGTCCAGAGGTGACAAGACTTTCCTCCTCCCTCTTCAGCCCCCGGGTGACTCAGGGGCTCCCACTGCGGAGCGTCGAACGGGATTTCTCCGGGATTTCAGAGTCGGTGCGCAACAGCAGGCAGAGCAGGAGGCAGGTGCACGGGAGAGGACAGGACAGGGGGAGGAGGAGGAAGGCTGTTTGTATTTCCGTGAGAGTCCTGTCGCTCACACAGGGCCGGATGATTGGTGGTCAACTGGTTGGCGCCTCGGTGGTCGATCTGTATTACTTTCATTAGTATGCGGCTGGAGTCCCCCTCTGCTGCCGACATCCAGCCTGAGGACTGATCGGCAGCCCTGAAGTCTCCTCTGTGCCTGCTAAGTGACTCCTCGCCCCGGGGAGGACGAGGAGGAGGAGGCGGCGGCAGCAGCAGAAGCAGGACCCCGGCTGAACCGACTGTTGTGAGGAACAGTTTTCACGGACGCAACACGGACCTCCTCGCCTTGTGGATCAGGAAGATGATGGGCTTTCTGCGCCGGACGTTCAGCCGCCGCTCCCGGAGTCGCTTCCAGACGGGCGAGAGGGACGAACGGGACGGTAATGGGGGAGGAGATGGAGGGGGAGGTGGAGCGGGAGGGGTGACCGGGAACCCCCTGCTCCTGGCCCATCAGCAGCAGGTCGTCCACGCGCCCGCTGTGGTCACCGGGGGATCGTCGGTTCACATCCCGGCGGGCGGGATGGCGAGGAGCACCATCACCTGCCGCGTCCTGCTGCTGGACGGCTCGGACGTCAATGTGGATTTGCCTGTGAGTGCGCTGAAGCCTGTCCGGTGTGTTGACAGCGGTTCTGTGTGTTTACACTGACCGAGTGAGTGTGTAAATAGAGTACATGGCGCAGGACTTGGTGGTAGCCGAGGTCAGTGTGTGTCAAAGTGCGGCCCGGGGACCTCACAGGGACCTCGCAGGGGTTCCTGGTGGCCCAGTGCAAATATGAGAGACAGGCTTACTGCGCTGAGGTTGAGCTGAATAATTACAACTTATTTTTTTCATGGTAAAAGTGTAATTGAACACAAATTTCGTTAGAGAATATGTCAAAGTGAGTACAGTTCTCCTAATTCTTTTTTTTTGCCCATTCAGCTTGCAGAAAAGAATAATCAGCACTAACTGCTATTTTTAATAACTGTTTATTATTAAATTTGCCCCCAAAAAATCAGTGCTTCCTGCTCTCAAATGTGTTGATTCACTACTTCTCACCATTTTAGTCTCACTGTAAATAGTTTTGAGTTTTGAGCTGATAGCCAAACAAAAAAAGCAGCTTGGAGACTTCATCTTGGGATCTGAGACATATTTTTTTGTTTCTCAACAGTTTTTATTTTAATGTTAATGGCTAAGATGTTATGAACAGAATAATCAACAACACAAATCAAAAGTAGTTGCATCCCCAGTGAAAACTGACAGCAGTTTGTTTGTAAAATGTGTCGGATGTGTTGGAGGTTCGACACAGACAGGTTACCCTTCACCAAAGTTTAGTGTCTGTAGTATCATAGTGGCCTATATAGTATCAGTGTGTGTTTGTGAGTGTGTCTTTTCCTGTACAGTGAGAGGTGCAGCTCCAGATGGTGCTACGATCAGCCAATTCATCACATTACTACCCTATTTTGACTGCGGGGAAATTCTTAGATACACCTGAACCTATCCCCTCCTGTTTGCTTGTTTAAAGCATCTTCCTTCCCTTTACTTCCTCTCCTCTCGCTCCCTTACTCTATTTGTCTGTATCTGATCATCCTCAAGCAATCTCCGCTCTCCCCCTGACTCCTACTGCTTGCGCCATCATCCCTCCTAATCATCTTTTACACTCCCTCTGTGGCCTGCTCCCTTGCTCATCCTCTTACTCTTTCCTACTCCACCTCCTCATCTTCCTCCCTCTCCCTCTCCCTCTCCTACCTTACCCTCCTGCACTCCATACATCTCCCCCTGTCTTCTTTTATTCCCTGAATCCCTGATCTGATTTACCACTGCGGGGACTCTGTGTCACACACAAGTGCCACGAGTGTGCGAGGGGTAGGTGGGACGATGAGCGAGTGTGTGGGCATTCGTGCGTAAGTGGCTTCTCATAAGATGTTTTCATTTTAAAGGTTGTGTCACCGGAGCTGTTGCGTGCATGCGTCACCTCTCAGACGTTCGGCCGCTGTATAGTCAGTGATTATCATGGTAGGAGAGTGTTTCTCTTGTCCTACAGGGAGATTACAGGAATAACACAAAGCCACAGCTTCTGCCAAAGCATTACAGCTCCAACGACAAAATGACACAGGGCTTGTCAAGCTGGTGGCTTAGTCGCAGGTGTGTTGGAACAAGTTTGTACATGTCAGGTGCGCTGAACAGAGCTGAAAGTCCCTTATTAAAGCTTATTAGTCTGTCACTTCAGGCTGAGTAAAGACAAAACACAAGGTAGAACAAGAACAAAATTATTTACGTCAGTGTGCGATTGTTGCCACTGCATGTGCACCCTTGTGATAAAGGCTATGATTTCAATCAGCCTCTCTAAACATGCTGCAGAATGGGCAAGAGCGTTCTGGTGATTTTTTTTTTTCTTTCCTGTCCCCAATCCCTTAATACCACTGATTTCCTCACACATTCATACACTCACCAGGAAGTTTAGACTGGCTATCAGGATCCAAAGTACAAGGCTGTCATCCTTCCACACACCATGGTGTGTTATAGGGGCATTCAATTGGGCAATGAGGCTCACGAGCCGCTCCGATGGGACAAAATACTGTTACAGTAATTGTGCTTAAGCGCAATTTTCTTGGTTGCATGTGTTATTGACAAAGGCCTGAATAAAGGGCGTTTCTTTAGAGGCTTGTCCTTCTCATTATGTTCCAGATGCACACACACATGCACACACTTTATTCAGTCAGTTATTCTAAACCTGTTATGTACACTCACGCCTAAATTACCAGGAAGTTCAGCAACATATGCGTGGTAAAACTCAGTTTTAAGACTCAGTTTATAACCAGACGGTTAGATCACTGGGGCAGAAGGGGCAAGGAAAGATAAGATAAACAAACACGCAGCTCAATATTTAACTTTTTGTTCTTCTTTTGTAGAGTAAATCCAAAGGCCAGGACCTTTTTGACCAGATCATGTACCACATAGATCTGGTTGAGACAGACTACTTTGGCTTGCAGTACATGGACACAGAGCAAGTCTCAGTGAGTAACAAGTAACAAGCTTTTGCTTTTGTCACAGTAAACCACAAGCTGGTATGACTCACCTTCATATTCTTTCATGTCTTTTAGCACTGGCTGGATATGTGCAAGCTCATAAAGAAACAGATTCGAGGTAAGTTCAACTCACCTGTTTTCTAATTGGGCCTGTGTGTGTGTGTGTGTGTGCATGTGGAAACAGGTGAGTGGGGAGCAGGTGGTGCATTATCCAATGTTGACATGGTGATTAGCATGTGCATTAGGAGCCGTACCCTTGTTTACTCTCCAGCTTGTAACAGAGGGCTGAATGGTACAGAGGATGAGGAGAGGAGGAGGGGGAGAAACTGATGTTTCTCTAATTGTCCGCCAGTCCTTTTCTCTTTGAGTTCAGGAGCTTATAAGAGACTGAACGATGCTGAAGTGAAAAAGGAAGGAAACGAGGAGGGAGGTCACACTAAAATGAGGGTGAATGAAGATTTATGTACTGGCTGATAGTGATGGATGGACTGGATGAGATAAAACATATCATAAGATTTGATTTGATTAAATTAATTTTCAGTAAATTACTGCAGCTCTCTGCAACTCTTCTTCTTGTCTCACACACATTTTACACATACATTTTTTACACTTTGATATGTCTTTCGATATCTTTTAGATGGACCTCCATACAGACTGTTCTTCAGAGTGAAATTTTACTCGTCAGAGCCAAATAACCTGCGTGAAGAATTTACAAGGTAAAACTCTCACACACAAATCAGGCACATGCATGAACACACACGATTTCTCAGGAGCCCAGTGCAGAGGTCCAAAGGGGATGTGGGGCTAATTACTTTGCTGCTGTGGGCAGATTCAAATCAAGGCCAATCGGACAGAGACTTGTTAAAACAAATTATGTGTCAGAGATGAGGAAAAGCCTGTGATACATCTATTGATTTATGTTTTTTTTGTTCAGTATCGGCCTCTCACTCTGTGTTGCTGGGTTTTTTTTCCTCAACAGGTACCTGTTTGTGTTGCAGCTTCGACAAGATATTCTGTCTGGCAAGTAAGTTCATTTGTTGCTGTTAATGGACGCAAATACAACTTACAGTATAAGACACCAAAAAGATACAGATACACACTTGTATGTAAACACATATACCACCATTTTTATAGGAGCTTTAGTATATGTACAGTTTATGTAATGTGTTTTCTCATGCAAATTTAAAGAATATTTGAACTCTTGTGATTTTTTTTGTCTTT
>JAPZDY010000025.1:11800817-11816631 GCA_029783645.1 Ctenochaetus hawaiiensis
TTCTGTCAAGATTGGTACATTTTATGTCTCTATGATAAAATGAACTTATAGTTGGTTAGCATTGCTCAGCATAAAAGCTGTAAATGGGAAAACAGCTAGCCTTGTTTTGCGCAAAGGCTCCCAGCTGAATGGGAACCTCCATCGTGGAGACTCTTTTTATATCTTTTTTCCTTTTCTTTTTCTTTTTGTAGAGAAGAAATAAATTGGATGTAAAGTGGTAATTGGTAATTATTAGAGCTGCTGGTGGGCAGATTTTGTTGCCTCAGGACACAGCTAGGCTAAAGGGGATATGGGGGAAGTATTGGATGACAATAATGGATAGCAAAGGACATATGAAGCTGAGGTCTGTAAGGAAGAGAATTTGACTACTACTGTCTGTATTTTGAGCTCCTGATGGTACCTGGAGAAGGGCAGTAGAGTAGGGGGTAGTAGTAGAGGGATGCCGGGTGTGAAGAGGGATGGACAGAAAGGGGGATAAAGCTTTGAATGCTTGAAAGAGAAATATAAATTATTCAGGTAAAAAAAAAAATCTGAAACATCTTGTAAAAGCACTCAAATAGAAATTTGCAAATTAGTGTACAACTCTGTACGTTGCAGATGTTGAAACAGTTAGAAGATGAAGATAAATTAATTCAGAGTCAATAACCTTGACCCCATGAGCCTCACCTTGACTGTAACAGAAGAAAACATTCACCCTAAAATAAGTTTTCCTCCTCAAGAGTACAAATCCTCATGAATCATCATCAGCTAATTTGTCTTCTTCTTTGCAAACTTCTGGATCTCACAAGTAGTGTAAACACAGTCACCTGTGGGAGCGAACACACAGGTGACCTACACTAGAGTTTGGGGGACTTCTGAACAGAGCCTGCTTCTTACACACAAACACAAACCCACATGCACAAACACATACACACACAGACAGCATGTTACCCCTCTCCCGCCTCCTGCCTCTATCTGGGCCACAGATCCCCAGAGTCCAGCTCTATTATAAAGCTCAAAATCAGGAACAGCAGAGGGCTGCTTATTTTAGGAAAAGGGTTGCTCTTCTCCTCCTTGACATACACACACGCACACTCACACACACGCACACACACAGACAGAGTGTTGGGCACTGAAACACTTTAATGTCCTTCCAACACATGATAACATGTACACAGTTGACCATGTGTTAGGCTTTCTGAGTGTGTGTGAAAGCACTCACACCACAAACAGCTCATCACCAGTGTTTCTTTCTCTCTGGTCAGATTGAAGTGTCCGTATGATGTCTCTGTAGAGCTGGCGGCATATTGTTTACAAAGTAAGTACATTCATTTATATGTGAAGAATAAGTTAGACAGTATTTATCCCCAAATGTAGGAGTGCTTCATGTTTTAGCCTATAGCTACAAATCACAAATCATTCACATTACTATCTACTGTTTTCCCAAAATGTCACCTTTTAAATTATTTTTGACATATCAGTAAGGCTTTAATCTATATAAGTCATTGAAATAATAACTTGCAGGTACCTAAACTAAAACATTTAGTCTATTTTTAGATTTTTTTAAATTATCTAATTCATCATTGAGCGGTAAAGCAGTTATGAGCAAAGACTGGTCTTAAAACTCTTTTTCATTGGTGCACGTACTTTGACAACTAGGGTTGGAGAAAAGCATTAAAATTATAATTTCGTGTCATCAGAATATCAAACCCAGAGGAAAGCAATAAGCTAAGACGGATGCTGTGAAAAGCCCATTATGAATTTGGTGGTTCTTTGCATGAGAGATGCCGCCCCTCTGCATGCTCACTTTAAATCTCAGATGACAAACAGAGTCCCAGTGAATTAGCTCTCTCTCAGACAAGTTTTTAGTCTGCAATAAATGTTCATATACTGTGGTGTAGTGTGAATATGCAGAGATTTGTGGACTTAAAGAGAGACCATGTGACTTTAATGTGACAATTATGAGAAAATAATAAATGATTAAACATAGTATAACAATAGCAAAAGCATGTAAGAGTCATGCTGTCACATTGACTCAGGAATGTCCTTTAAAAAGCAGTATCTCTCTATTGTTTGCTAACATTAGCCACCTTAAGCTCTTGGACATCCTAGATCAAGTGAAGCTATAGCATTAAGCATTCTTGGGCATGTCTGATGAATGACTTAGTTTCACTTTAAAGAAGGCAGGGCCACAAAGAGTCATGTTTGCAGCTTCTCTATCTTTTGCTCTCTCATGAACTGCATGTATTTGCATGTTTCTTCTCATATCCAGGTGAGCTGGGAGACTGCGATCCACTGGAGCACTCACCTGAGCTGGTGTCCGAGTTTCGTTTCAGTCCCAAACAGAGTGAGGCCATGGAGGCCGACATCTTTGGCAGGTGGTTAGAGCTCAGGTAAGTTTACAGGTTGTCATGAATTCAGTGTTTAAAGCTGGAACTTTATCTACTGCTAAAACCCATGTATGCATCTGCTCTGGCTGCTACAATACTAGTGTAAAGTTTTTGCAGGGTGTCCAGTGGCCGGTGTTTTGACCCGAACACGTTTATCTCCTCACTGGATGAAACAACTGGGGCAGAAAAGCAGAGCACAGCAGGAAAGGAAGTCATTCCGCTGCTGCCTTTCAGGGCCAGCGTTTCCTCTGATGAGGGCGTCTAAATTTCACTCTCCCTCCTTTCTCTCGTCCTCCGCCTTGGCCTCGCTCTGACTGGCCTGTATGAAGGATTAAGGGATTAATCCCTGGAGGGTCTTGATTGATTCCGAGCAGTATTTAACCCAGACATGGTCTGATTGCTCCCATCTCGGATTAGATTACATACACATATGCTGCGCTTCACCAAGCTGACTGAGCCTCACAAAGACGAACCCCCTCTGTCATTCGAGTCAGGGACACAGTCAGAAGGTTACTGAGAATTTCCCTCAGAGCTAACATCAATTACCTGTAGAGATCATGATGTGTCAGTAGAAATTTTCTTTTTCAGATGGCGTTGCAACAGTGTCAGAAGTGAGGTGACGAAGTGAGTGTGTGATATTTTTATTGTGAAAACTCAACATGGCGTCTTCTTCCAAATCCTCAGGGGCAAGAGTCCGTCACAAGCAGAGATTTCCTTCCTCAACAAATGCAAGTGGCTGGAACTTTACGGTGTAGATATGCACTTTGTCAAGGTGTGTGAGTGTCTTTTATTATCACAAGTGTCAGTATGTTACAGGTGTGTTTGAAAGCTGAAGGTGTGTATGCATTGTGTGTTCAGGGCAGAGATGGAGGAGAATATGCACTCGGCCTCACTCCTACTGGCATCTTAGTGTTTGAAGGCTCCAACAAAATTGGCCTCTTTTTTTGGTGAGTACCCTAAACGCATCCCAGGTTCGTAAAGCGGATGCCATGGGACCATGGGGCGACTTGAAGGTGTAATATGTAACATTTCTTCACTAAAATGTCTAAAACCATATTTATCTTTGTTATTTATTTTCTTGAGCTGTGCACTTACATTATCCCAAATGTTTCAAACCAAGAGGAATGAGCAGTTTCATTTAAGGGTTATGTCTGACAAATGTTTGTCTCCTGTCTGTAACCTCCTGGGTAACGACAGTCAGAGTGAGGAAGGAAGGAAGCAAATGTGACTAAACATAATATGAGGAAAACATAATATGAGGAAAACTAATAACTAACTGATCATTTCTGCCTGAGTCAATCAAAAAGATTTTTATCTCCAATTGTGGCTGTTTAACAATGAAATAGAAGAATCCCATGATCGCATGCTACTTGTTATAAAACATTTGGGATTATGTAAGTACACAAGTCAACAAAATACACAATAAATGTGGTTTTAGACATTTTAAAGTGAAAATGTTAGTTATTGTAGGTTTAAATAACACTGAAACCTGAGGTGTTTTTGTAGAGGATTTGGTTTAAGCATCTTTCTTTGTTTTCAGGCCTAAAATCACTCGACTGGACTTTAAAAAGAGTCGACTCACGTTGGTCGTGGTGGAGGATGATGACCAGGTTTGTATGCTGTCAGAGACATATAAATGCACACAAACACTCATATTAAACACACGCACACACGCTGACAGGATTTGGTTGTTTCCTGGCTGTGCAGGGTCGGGAGCAGGAACACACCTTTGTGTTTCAGCTGGCCAGCTCCAAGAGTTGCAAACACCTGTGGAAGTGTGCTGTGGAGAGCCACGCCTTCTTCCGGCTACGTCAACCAACCACAGGCAAGGCGAGCCGCAGCGACTTCACACGACTTGGGTCCCGCTTCAGATTCAGGTACTACCCAGAAAACCGACTCACCTGTTACATGCAGTATTTACTGAAGAAGAATGAAAGAAGCTGGCTCGCTCAGGTAGTTGTGGCCTGAATGAATACCAGCATATGGGGACTAATGTGTCACATAAAACAGAAACTTCGTATCTATGGTTACAGTGTATCTATGGTTACATGGATCTGTTCCTATGGCGACTGAGATATCCCCTTCATATTGTTTGTTTTCTTCTGACAATCTTCAGAGATGGTCAGAGCAATTTCTCACACTTGAAGGGTGCTTCCCATCATCTGTTGGAGCAGCTGAGTGAAACAGCATGAAGTCTGTTTTAGAGTCCGCAGACACAAAGCTCCAGTTAACAGGTGGCGGAAGTAAAAACAGGAACATCAGTACGGTGTGATGTAACCCGGAATAATAAACACACCAGTGTCACTTATCAGAATATTTTCACTGTAGAAATTTAATAAGCGACTGCGCATGTTGAAAGTAATGTAGGAGTGAAACAGTTGGAAACTTGAAATCATTGGAGTAGAAAAATTGTAAAAGTCACGTCAATGTGATTTTTTTTTTATGAATTTGTAGCTCCAGATCTGGTTTGGTGTTAAACTGCAGTCATGTGTTTTGGAAAAAAATGTTTTACCATATGAGTGTGTTCAGTCTCAATAAAAAAAACTGTGTAAAGGGCATCTTCAAAAGGTTAAATCTTTCATTGGCACGCATGGGGCGAGGCTCATCACTTTGTTGACATGGTTGTATAAAGGATATTACTGCATGGGCTCAGGAACACTTAAAATACTTGTTGTCAGTAACAGTAACTCCAACATGTTTTTAAATATGAGGTCATTTTTAATATATCTCTGTACTTTCCAATTCACCTGCTCAAACTTAAATAAATCATTTATTTTCATCAAAAAGTATGAATATGAGTCAGTTTTAGCAGGTTTCTCAAAAGAGGCACTATAAAACTGTCTTGTACTTATATGTTATTTAATCTTACATTTTTTAAAAATACTAAAAGTTAGATTGAATTGTTTCAGTTCAATTCAATTAAGTTCAAGTGGATTCTGAACAAACATTTTAAAACTAGTTTAATATGTTAAAAGTTTTATCACTTTTCGCCTTCCTCTATGTATTCTACATCTCAGTGGAAAGACGGAGTATCAGGCCACTCATGGAGGCAGACTGAGGAGAGCCAGCACATTCGAGAGAAGGCCAAGCAAGAGATACCCCTCCCGCACACAGTCACTGGGCAAAGGTGAGACTTATCAGCACAAACAAACCTTGATGACTAACAGCACCTGTTTAATCCTTTACGTGCCAGGATACGTTATCATGAAGGTCACATCCTAAAGAAAACTTGATTTGTCGAGAATTTCTGTCAAACATGCTATTTTTGCAGAGATAAGGAGAAGCTGCAGCCTGTAAAATTGTCAAAAAAGTGTGGAATTAAGAAGTTATTTAACAGGTTCAAAAAACTTAAAAGCAGCTCTTCTTGGTTTTAGAGAAAAAGCTCCAGATTCTTAGTCATGTTATTGCATTTAAGCATCACCTCTCCACTTCAAAACCACCCGCAGTAATCGTCACACCTCCATAGTCTCTGCATGCAAGCAGAACCATAATCTATTATGCATGAGTGATCAAGGGCAGACTGCAAACTGTATTTACCTCTAAACTGTCAGAATTGGCGTCCGCACACCTTTATTTATTGGATGGTTTGTCATTCAGCTCTGCAATGCAAGAACAGAGTAAAGTGTTGGTATCAGCTGAGAGCTCAAGAGTCAGGACTTAAAAACAGATTTAGAGGAAATAGCTCTTTTAAAAAGTCCAGATAAATGAAGATAAAGTGACAACCTGTCTTTTTTTCTGCTCCTTTTCTTCTCTCACTGACGTCATGTTTCGCTCTGTAAGCTGCCATTTCTCCTGCCAAGCCACCACATATCAGGTAAAACACACACAAATATATGTAACACACACACCCACATTTATGCTACTGTACTTGTGAGGACATTCCATTTATTATGTTCCTTCCTTATCCTCTAAATAGTCCGTAATCCACATAAAGGCCTGGATAATCTCAACTCTAACAATAATATAGCCTTTTGTAGGAGAAAAAAGAAGTGAAATAGTTGTTAGTCTGTAGGTTTTTTGACACATTCTGAAGATATTTTCCTCCTTCAAAACACTTAAACAAAAATGTGAAATATAATTATTTTTGTAGTTGTTTGTTTTTAAACTGCTATCGGTCATTGTTGTCTTTCTTTTCCAGCTCTTGCACGAGCCCTGATCCCAGCCTACATCCAGTGAGTGACCTCAGATAACCCACTTTCATTCACACACACACACACACACATAACACACACGTGTGCAGCAACTGCTGATCTGGCTTCGCCCTAGTGACAACATTTAATTTCAGCGTCTCTTCAATCTGTCTCCTCTCCTCCCCTCCAGTACCAGCACAACATTCCTATTGGTCACGAGCCGTGGCACCCGCCCCATCCTGCTCTCACACCCCCGGTTTACCTGCAGCCCTCGGGACACACACCATCACACAGGTAAGACCACAGAGGACACAGAGAGCAGCGTTTTAAGGTGCAGGAGGACGTGATTATGCAAGTGCCATCAGTCTTAGGGGTCCTTGAGTTTCTATTTTTAGAAAAAGTCATTCATCTGTCCGCTGCTGCACATTATGTGTTTTTTAATCTCACTTCATGCTGTTCATACACCTCATGTGTCTGTGCATGTCTCGTCTAAAACCATGCCTGTGTGTGTGTGTGTGTGATCCTTCATCTCCCTGTAATGTTTAGGCCTTCTGATGAGACTGACAGTCCTGTGTACAGTCTTCCTCCCGTCGTGGAGCGAACCAGCGGCAGCCTTCCAGGATCCATCAGTGTGGTTTACAGGGACAAGGTCATGACTGCACTTTAACCTCTGTTTGACCCTGGGAATCCGTTTCGAACCCAGACTCTTAACACTGAGACTTACATGGACTGCTGTCCCAAAAGAGAAAACTCTGCTGATGGACTGGACTGAGAAAAAGTTGTCTTCATCATCCTCATCACCTCATCCATCAACTGTTTGTTGAATCCCCACATATGTTTCACTGTGCACCTTCATGACATGTCCCACCAAGGACTACGGGCGTTATCATGTCGATCTGAAGTTTTCAGACTGATCCATAGGGGTGCGCTTAAGAGTTGAATTGGAAATGCAGAGGCAGAGACATGAGGCACAGAAACTATGTGAGGGGAAAGGACGGGTGAACACAGGTGCTCTGAAAAACAACAGGAATGTGGCTATGGATGTACTGAATACACACTCAGCTGATAGAGACATTTATGCTACTTAAAAACACCAAGCCCCCCTGAATGCTGCAATATGCACCAAAAATTGCACTCCTTCTCAGGGCCATAGCTCAGTCGTACTGAAACACACTGATGTGACACAGACATATCTTTGGATTTCACTTACACTTTCCAAGAATATCATTATTTTAATGTCAGTGGCAGTTAATCTCCAAAAATCTTGTTTAGAATTTACAGAAACAATATGCTCCTTATAATTGCAGAACTTGCCTAAAAATAATCAAATTTTTAAGCTTGCTACTGCATGAATGTAAACCAATGCTCACTGTCTGCACATTTGTTGGTGCTTTGCAAAAAAGTACTGCTAATGATTGATTCAGCATACTTTTAATGGTTTCACTTGCCAAAATGTAAACAAAAATAGCCTTAAACAATGAGTTACATGTTGTAGCCTGCAGTAACTCACTGGTTCTAAACTAGTTGTAGATATTGTTCCAAAAATTAGAGCATAATTACCTTCAGAAACAAATTAAGACTTATTTTAACATAAGAGCATAACATAAGAGAAAAATGCATCATAGGTCCAGTGTGTTGGATATAGTGGCACCAAGTGACAGGGTTGAAGTTTGCAACAACCTAAAAACAACCTTCTCTTCTTCCCTATCCAAGTGTAGAGGAGCTGTGTAACTCAAGAAAACAAAAAAAGAGAAAAGATGGTAGATGTCGTGAACAAGGACCCACTTGTTCTCTAAATATTAAGAGCTCATTTCACGTTAAGTCAATAAAAAGGACAGTGATTTTTAGAGATTTTGACACCACTAAAAAATCTATATTCAATTGCTGCTAATAGATCCCTCTTAACTTACACACAGGACCTTTGATTTTAACTTTTCATTTGGTTGCACTATCAGTATACATTTATCTTTTTTGCATTACTAGTGCTCAGAATGTCCTATTTAAGTAATTCTTTCAGTCACACAAATTCTGACACTCTTCTCTATCCATCCATATTCATATACACTTAAACAGTGTAAGACTTCAAGAGCCCTCTTGATTCAGGCTGGAAGACACCACTAGAACAAAAGTAAAATAAAGATAAGCCCAAGTTTAATAGCCTTGTTCTTTGGTTATTTAAAGGACTTTTTCATAAAATCATGGCTGTTTTTGTAAATCTCTGAATATGTTTACTGTGAGATCTCTTTTACATCTATCTTCATGCTTTAGAAATCTTTTGATAGCTGATTTATTCAAATCACTTTAATTTCAGAGGGATAAAGTGATGAAGTGAGGGCTAAATGAGGTAGTTCTCAGCAGGTGAAAGGGGAGGAATTAAGCACATATTCAATGCTGGTTTAGGGATAAAGCTGCTTTAAAATGTATAATGTAGACCTTAGGGCTAAATAGAAGCATGAACTAGAATCCTGCATATGTGGTGTTGTGCTTTTAAAGTGAGGTTTGAAAAGACTCCCATTGCTAGAGCAGATTATGGTTTTGCTAAATCATTCAACTGTTTACAGAAAGTGTTGCCAATGTTCTGCTGTTATAATGTGATGCCTTTTACTCAGTAACATTTACTTGAATCACATGATGCCTTTAGGGATGTTTGCATGTTGCTTTTCAAATAAACAAAATGTTTATAATTGAAAACATTCTCAAAGATGTGTCCTTCATTGTTTTATGGGTCATATGCTGTCTTTTCCCACAACTATTATGGGGGGGGTTTTTGATAGAAAAAAATTCTCCAAAATCTCGATGAAGTTGTAATGACTAAATGGTAGATAAAAGTAACTCCAATTATTAAAAATTAAGGACGCAGTTGAACCAGTGTTTTGTATGATGGATTTTGTTTTGATTGCATGTTTCAGTTTCCCTCTCAGCGGTCCTGCCTCAGACCATCAGTTCAGCGTAGAAGAGAATGAGACTTCATTTTCTGGAAAGATCCACCACCATCACCGCCGCCATACGCATAGCCAGGACACATTATGCCACTCACACACTAAGAACAGTGAGTACTTACAGTCTGAGGATGAGCCATCCGAACTGTCTGTCTGCAAATCTGTGATATGTTTAGATTGTACACTGATGCTGTTTTCATGGTCATTGCTGTATGTTGCTCAGCATCTTGTGTTTTGTTTGTGGGTCAGCTTATCCAAATCCATAATATACAAACCATACTTTCCCTCATTATGGATGGACTCAACATTTTTAAGTCAAGTCTTTCCATAAAGTCCACAAAGGGACAAAGTTTGAGACATATTTCTCAAAAGGAAAGCTGCCTTCTGTTTTAAGATTCATTTCACTGAAAACCCCTAAACTCTTGCATTGCCATGCATTGACAACAGATTTTGAAATATCAGTGGAGACTGATGTTGTTTCGTGTTTTGTAGCAAATAGTGCAGAAATAGTCAAATCTGTTATAAAGAGCTCTGTGCATGACCTAGAGCTGCCAGAAAATGTTGCTGAAGAGAAATGTATTGTTGAGTTTTTCTAAAGCTGTTTTATTGAACCTTTGAGCTTCAAAAACATGTTCACCTTCATTCGACTGAGGCGACAACAGGGATCTCAGTGGCAGATCTGCCAAGAAGAAAGCAGTGTTCAGAAAACAGTGGTTATGATTTGAATAAACTACCTTTTTTGACATATTTATGTTTTCTTTCTTTCTGTCCTTCCGACTTCTTTTTTTCTGTCTTTTTCTCTTTATTTCTTCTTTTTGGTCTCTCCTTTTTCTAGCCTTTATCTCTCTCTTTCTTTCTTTTCTATCCTTTCTCTCTGTCGTTTTCTCTTTCTTTCTTTCTTTCTTTCTTTCTTTCTTTCTTTCTTTCTTTCATTAACATTTTCATTTGCTCTACTTGTGTACAAATGGGTCTCTAAAAATGTGGCATGTTGTCCTCCCTCGCACATCTAACCCACCCCCTTAGTCATCAGCTTTTCTCTAACCAGCTCATTAAGTTTGTTCATTCTAAATAACTAGAATGATCCATAAAGTAGCGTGTCTTTACAAAAACAAATGCAGCCTGTCGTGGGTTTTCTCTTAAAACTTTGTGTGTATTAGAACGTCGAGCTGCTCCCTGCCCTGCAGATGAGCTCGACATCTCTCAGTCTCTGCTCAAGGCTCTGGAGTCAGAAAGTGATTCACCCCCCTGGCCTTCGCTGCACGTCAACATGGACAACAAGGTCAGATTCTCTCCCCGCACAACTGTTGTTCTGCTCACACTTTGACCTTGCTCAAGTATCTTTACCTTCCTCTCAGGGAGAGGAAAAGCAGCTGTCTGAAAAGTCTCTGCACCCTCCTGCCTCTCCTGCGATGCTCCCTGACCATCTAAAGTGTAACATCCTCAAGGCCCAGATGGAGGCAGCTTTCAGGGTAAGCACCATATTTTCACCTGGTCATCTTTGCTTTGTGTCCTGTGCAGTGTAACTAATAAGAGCCTCCTTTTCTCCTCTATGATGAAGAAGGAAGCTCCATCAACACCAAGAGCAAAGAACTCCAATGAGACCCACAATGACAGGCCAGTTCATCTATCTTCATCCTATGCTCACACACTAGCACATAACTGCACATGCTCATTTAAGACTAACTCTTCATTTGATGACTTTGGTCTTTAGGTATCAGAGCTCATCCCAAGACTCGGCTGCATCTAGTCTCACTGCCGACAAGACGCCACATCGGCAAGATGGCAATCCAACACCAGAGAGGCTGCAACCCAAAGCCAACCCGAGCAGCAATCGCAGGAAACGACTGGTCAGACAGTTCAGTTTGTGAGTACATGTCGCCTTTAATTACAGTTGAAGGGCAGAGCTCCAAGAGGGAAATTGCACTCTGGAAACAAACACTCCACAGAGTACTTAAAGAAAAAGCATCGCTATCTTGGCTCTTTGAAAATGACATGTTGACCGCAGCAATCTGCAGGTCATATAAGTCATTCAGTCTCTCTCAATTTGTTGCTCATCAGTAACCATGAGGATGAAGATAATCTGCCAGAGGCACTTGCAGCCATCTCCTCCCAGAGTACAGGAAAGTCTGGATCCACCAGCTCGTTGGACAAACAGATACAGCCCTCCATATATCCACAGGTAACAGGCTCTCTCACGTGTGCACACACACACTGTGTAAAAAGCCATAAAGAATGTTTGCCTATTGCCCTACACTCCACTTATGTGGGATTAATGTAGCCTTTCAGTATTATCTGGAAGTAAACAGAGGGTTGTCTTTGTCTGTGTATACATCGATGTGTATTGCAGGTGGATAACATGCCAGCATTGGAGCTGGGTAGTCCATGCTGTCCCTCTCCTTCACCTTCTCCTCATCTCTCCCCTTCTTACTACCGTAGCTCCATTCCTCACCTGGTCCCTTACCTTGCTGCCCATAACAACAGGTAACACACCTCAAAATGTCAACATTCTGGGTCACGTCGACACACAAAGTACAACTAGGGTTGAGACCAACGATTTTTTTTTATTATCAATAAATATCTTTTTTTTTGTAACAGTATTTAATAAAAAATGTTTTTATGTTGCCATATGGCTCATACCTTTATCCATCCAGAAATATGAGCAGAAAATAGGCAAAAGTACCATTTATCTTTAAACTTTTATGGACATGAGATTTGTATATTTCTGTTTGTAGCGGAGAGGAAATGAGGATGGACAGAGAGAAGATACTAAGAGCACTCCTTATGACGGAGCTCTGAGACCTTGACCTATGACCCCTGTGACATCATCACCAGACTGTGCAGCAGACCTTGCGTTAAGTGAGGAAAGTGAAAGCAGAAGACCCAAAATTGTTGGCTGCAACATTTGTATATTTGCATAATACATTCAGCAGTTATACATATATATTTGCATAAAGGCAATTGTTATATTTGCTTAATTGTTATTTCAGAAGGACTGTTCTTTATATTCGAAACTGAATGAAACTATAAAAACATTAAATGAGACAAAAAAATTGACTCACTGGTTCACACACACACACACACACACACACACACACACATAGACAGACATAGCACACAAGCTACAGATGTGACTGGTGCTGCCTGCATGATAAATATGTTACATGATGAAATATTTATCTGCTTGCTTTGGGGTTATGTTGAAGTTTATGTGATTTCATCAAGGCTGTGTCTATGTTGATGCCTAAACTGTGTTTCAGACTGCGACTGTTGAAGTATTGATTTTTACACTTTAAGAAACTGGCTAAAGTGAAGGTGATTTTACGCTCAAGTCAGTTTGTTCAAAATGTAAATAGACATTGTTATTAATATGCTGACAAATGAGCATTGTAAATGCTTACTTCCTCAAAATGTCAGATATCTGTTTTTACATGCCAAAATGTTTGCAGCATTTGAGATTTAAGACACTCAGTGAACAGAGTGAATTGAAGGTTAACTCTTATTGTAGACTATGTTGAGACAGGATTGTACTTGAGACTGTGCAGCTGCAGTCTCAATCTGCCCACTAGAAGGAGACAAATCTGCAGGCACAGCTCCCGTGGCAGCTGAACACATTGATTCTGTGTTTTCTTATGAGAAACAGATCATTGATCACTTTGCTATTTTTTATATGCAGTTTGAGATTCCATCACAGGTCAAATGCAAAACTGATCTCAGAGGTAATGATTTTGGAAATAAGCTATTGTTTTAGCGTAACCCTGCTGCTTAACAACTTTATTTCAGCCCTTGTTTTATCACAGCCACATCTGAGGCAGCAAACGATATGCTGCTGCACTGTATGTGTTGATTGTGTTGTTCCTGCCCTCTGTTGGATCTTAATAAAGGCCACATCGTCAGTTTGAAAACTCAAGCAGTGTTTTCTGGTCTCTGCGCTTTCACGGGAATGTGAAATCGGCCTCGCCCTGCGTGCCACTGTGGTAAGTGTGTATGTAGGCCTCACCTACCCTGTGAAGAAATGTTGTTGTAAAGAACATTACTGATTTATCTGCCTCTACACACCTATCAGGTAGAGAACAGTGAGTCAGCCTGTAATTGCACCGCTGTTTTGTCCTCCAGTGAACCACTCAGTGTAAGATAATTCATTTTAATGGCAAGGGGCTATGGAGAGGCTCTGGTGTGTATGAGGGGGAACTGAGCTGCAAATGTTTGTATCTTCAAGAAATGAAGTGTAGCTTGACAGAAATAATGATGTGGACGAGCAAATAAACAAAGTAAGCATAACCTACCACATCTTTCTTTAAGTGTTTATAAAAAATAAAGTACTATATGAAAATCATTGGGCTGGGAGGGCAGCTCAAGTCTTTGTTATTTTCAAAACTAGCTAAAAATATATGAAATTTTAAAAAATCCTGCTCTGATTTCGAGCCTAAAATGTCTACAGAATATCTTTAACATTGACCAAACTGAATGCTAGGATTGGCACTAGTAATTATGGTTTACATAGCTTATGATTCATTGTGCTTACAGCTCTCTGCCTTCAAATTAAGAACAACTAAATTATCATTTAACACTGGTGAATAAGTGATTGGTGAGAAGGGGGGCAACTATGTGGCTTTTGAGACTGTTTAAAGACTGTTGTCTTCTATATATGGCAAAATGCTACTTTATCATCCACTTGTTCTACAATTGAAGATCATTTTCATTTACCAAAAAATATTTTTAAAAAAACAATCCTCCCCTCTCCCTTCTAATAATTTCCCAACAGTCCTTATTGTTCAGATTATACTTTTATAAAATTATATGAAATAAAATATTATACACTTTTAACTATAGAAACTATTAATTTAGGCCTAAATGGTTATATTTATGTCAGGGTTTTGCAAATAACATACAAAACTACAGTTTTTGACAAAGCATAAAATTATAACTTCTTTTGAAAACCATGTGGAATTACACTGCACAACAGATACACTGCACTCCCACAACAAACTAGATACATTTCCCACTAAACTCTGCCAATAAAGTGATAAAAGTTGATGCGAAAAAGTATTTTGGGCTTTGTTGCATAGATACTTATGGTGTTGCTATGCTGGTTTGAGATTTTCTGTTTTCTGTGAGCAGTACAATGTGTGAGTGTGTTTAAAAGGGATCAAATTGGGTGGGGTGCACAAGATTGTATTACACAATGCCAAAGCTGCCTGAGGGGGTCTGACAAGTTTTTGTGTGCCTTCCTTCTCTCTTCCCCCTTTCTGCACTCTCTATTCTTCACTTTTCCAGCCTGTTCAAAAAGGGCTATCCTCTCAGATAATGCGTTTAGTGTGTCTGAGAGACAATAGTTTCTTTGCCTTAGCATGCGTGCATGAGTGTGTGTGTGTGTTTGTGTCTGTGCGTGTGTAGGTGGGAAACGCAGAGGTAATCAGTGAGGACAGTGTGAGGGAGTTCCCACAGTTTTGCCTGCGGCCATATTCTGTCATCAGACAGCTCCACCTGTGTGTTTGTGCTGCTGCACTTCACACACCCTCCCAAAGTACAGAGACGCACGATAAGTACACAGCAAAGTGCGGCGAAACACTCAGAGGGCAAATAGTGAAATCAAACAGCTGAAGGTCGGCAGACTTCACATGTTAAGTTTATTGTTTGTTGTTTTTTTTTTTTCATTATGACCGAAGCAGGATATCCTGAGCAGGAATTCCTGCAGTGGAACATGTACAGCAAAATGGTGCTCAAACAGCACCTTTGCAGGGCACAAATGGCAATTAAATTCACTAAGTACATATTAAAAGTGTCCTTCAATACTTCTTTCTCTTCTTCACCTTCCATCTACTCTCAAAAGTGAAATGGCAAAAGGATTTTTGCAGGGAGACCCGTTTAATCCATTGCATTCATCAATATCAGTGTAGATGGTGGAGAGAAGAAAATGAAAGTGTGATGGACTGGTAAATTGCTGTGAACCTATTTGAATAAAAAAATGTAATAAAACGTGTCAGAAACCAGCTCTGGCTCCTCAGATTCATTCAGTAAGCTGAAATCTTGTGACATGAGTCCTCTTGAAGAATGCAACCCTATGATAAGGTTACAGACAATAGGGAATGTCCTCTGTTTGGATGGGAGTCAAAACAAAAGGCAAGACAACATTGGCATTACACAACATGGAAACAGGAGATTTTGTGTGAGGTGTCACATTTTTGTAAGTCTGATGCAAGGATCAGACAATTTGACAAACTCAGTGTAACACACAGTATATGTCACCATTCAAAGATACTGCTATTAAAATCATTTGTAGTCTTATTGATTAGCAGTGCATTGATATTTGGCATCATGTAAACATCTTAAAGTTTTATAACTAACTTCTTCATGCACTAAAGCTTCCAATACAAAG
>JAPZDY010000025.1:11816636-11826907 GCA_029783645.1 Ctenochaetus hawaiiensis
TCTGTATCAAATGTATATAAACACATAAAATGCATTGCATAAACAGATTTAGTATAGAGATGTATCAACACAGCCATGCATAATACTCATCTTCATCTC
The DNA here is from genome assembly GCA_029783645.1 of Ctenochaetus hawaiiensis. NCBI lineage: Eukaryota > Metazoa > Chordata > Actinopteri > Acanthuriformes > Acanthuridae > Ctenochaetus > Ctenochaetus hawaiiensis. The sequence goes on from JAPZDY010000025.1 coordinate 11,816,736, forward strand.
TTTCACACTAAAACACACTCACACACACTTTCACTCTTCACAGAGAAGCTTAAGGAATTTTTTATCAGTTTCAACTAAGTAATATCAGTGATTATAATATCATAACATGTTAAAAAATCTTTATAAAGCTTTTAAAATACATATTGTGCAATATAAGACAAAACTGCTATTTTCTGGCTAAAGCCACGATGATTCTGGTATAAAATACATTAATTTCTATTTTTATAGATATAAATAACACATCTAAAAGACTATTTTTAAAAACCTAAAAATACATTACAAGTCTTAAACATACAACAAACTGACACATGACCTTTGTGTGTTTGTGACCCTACAGCAGGGTCAGGTCCAGGTACTGTCCCGCTGGCTTGGTCATGAGAGCGGGGAGGGACATTAGAGCAGCATCACCTCCACTGGACTGACCAATCAGACTGCTGTTCAGGAGAGAAACGGACTCTGCGGGATTCTGGTGGGGGAGAGGAAGCAGAGTTTGAGGTAAGGAAAGAGACAAAGGAGTATTATTCCAGTGTGAAAGCGTCAAACACAGAGCCCTTACACCAGCACCAGATGTTACCCAACACCTTCTCAACCCCTGAAGGCTATACCTGTTGTTACCAATCTATCATTATATTACAACACCAGCATTTTATCGTTCACAAAGCCCCGCCCCCCTTAGTAACTGTTGCTACCTCTGTCAAGCTTTCCATTAACAGCACATAATGCAGTTTACAATGTGGGTATGGCAGATTTACAACTTAGAGTTTTAATTTTGAACCAAGTGAGTTGAAATATGGGAGACTTGAGGACATTTTTTTTTCCTGTTCTGTATTCTCTCTTCAGTATTATCCTAAATGTTGCCTGACAGAAACACTGCAAGATGCTTCTGAACAATGAAATTAAATTATGCGTAAAGTGATTTAATTATATTAAAATAGCTTTACTTATAATTTAATTACAATTAAACCACTTTAAATAATTAAGGTGGTTGAAAAAAGAGAAAGGGATTTGAGGACGAGGAATAGGAAGCAACTGGTAGCAATGCTGAGTTACAACTGTGGGTTGTCAGCTTGTTAGCCACACAAGCTAATCATTTCAGGTAACATTAGAGAAAAACAACTGTGTTTAATCAATTAATTGTACTTTTACTGTTGTGTTTTTGTTTTTTAAAAGGTGACTGAAACTGTCCAAACTTAAAAGATACTGAATAAAGCTTTAATTAAAAGAAACCCACTCTCAATATTGTAGCATATGAAGAAATCAAAAGCTCGATGCATCTGCTCAACCTGGTTATTGCGACTGAGCAATGACTTAACAATTGCTGCGGGTGGCAGGGTTTAGCGAACAATCAATTTGCCCTCTTCGTTATGCGATATTGCTACCAGTAAATAACCTCTCTGAAGAACAGAAATGTCGTGATCACAATGAGACAGAGCAAACTACCATATAAGAGTCTTGAAGATGTTGAGAAAACAGAACCCCATCAAAATAATCCAAGATATAACCCATGATTAACTGAGTCATTTCCTCTAATCACTCTACCCAATCAAAACGGTGTCCATTGTTGCTGCTGGGTGTGGTTAGTGGAAAATTCCCTGTCTAATACAAAATGTCACTGTCATGTCGAGGCAGTAATCCCTGGCGACCAGTCCAGACCCAAGCCACAGCTACAACCCCTGTTGAAGCTAAATCCCCTTCACAGAGCCTTCAACCAATCCTTACCTGCCACCTGCCTCAGACACCTTAAATACACACCCATTGTTTGGGCTGCGTAAGCATTGTCCCGGCCGGGTCGTGAGCGTGCACATGCCCGTGGGCGTGCATGAGAGCATCCTCGGGGGCATACTGTGTTGTGAGGAAGGGGGAGGAAATGACAGAGACAGAGGGCTGAGAGACATGCAAGGACAGACTCTACCTAAAGGCCACATGGACCTGTAAATTTCAGTGTGGTGGAGAAAGAGGAGATTTTTCATGGGAGAAGAGTATTGTTCTTTCTCAGTCCAAATCTGTTTCCATTTTAGTATGAGCTTTTATTTATCATATTCCCAGGATCCTTCACTCTCTACCAGGTTTGAAAAAAGACTTGAGTTCCTCTAATTCAAGTCTGAGCAAGCAGCAGTGCATGAGTGACAGAACAGGGAGAGTAGACAGGATAAACTCGTTTGATAGCCTCTGGGCAAACACAGTGGATGCCTAACAATACACACCCACTACATGAGGATTTGAATACAACACTTGGATCCTACAGAGATGTATGTAAACCCTGAAGGTGCAGAGGATTTCTATGTATGGAAACAGTATAAACAACCAGTTATCAAGTATATGTTTGTGTTTTGAAGAGCTGCCACTTACCTGGTATCCTTGCACTGCATTAATGAGGTCTTTGACTCCGTTGCTGTTGTAGGTCAGACCTGGCATGCGCACCAACCCCCCAGGAGAAGAGAGGGCGGAGGGGGAAGGGAAGAAACCTACAGTGGTAGGTGAGCCAGGTGGACTGGAGAAAGACAAGAGGGAAGGCACACTCGAACTGTTATCTTGAAAATATCTTAAAAAAACCCAAACTAAATGCTTTGAATGCTGCATGTTTCTAAGCAAACAAAACACATATGAATCACAAGACTGGGAGTAACTTTGGGCGTCGTCTAAAAATGTTTTCTCAATAACAGAAGGCCGACTAGGGACAAACAGAGGTCACTGATGTTTACCAAATGCTCCGCTACCACAGTGTTCAGTTATTAACTACCCTTGTTGCAGCTGTTCTCCTTAGCAAAATGCATTTTAACACTCCTTCTACTTCAAATGCTATCTGTGCATTATTTTCATACTTTTGTATTCAAATAATTGCAGGCCAAATAGTGAATGAAATTGCCTTCTTCAAGCACAAAAGGCTCAGAAAATGTACACAACAAAATTGGTTTTAATTCCTTATTCGACCGTAATACGATATTAACACCATGGAGTACATTTTTCTGAACTCTGAAGCTTTTTCATTTCATCCCTGTTTACCTGGGGTAGTAGGCTGTGTAGTTCATGTATAGCTGAGCTGAAGCAGGGTAGTAGGCATGTCCTGGTGGGAGGGGGCGTGGGCTCAGCAGCACCTGACCCATGGGAGGGTAGAGGGCAGCAGCAGCAGCAGCCTCTGTGGGAAGGACAGGGGGAGCAGGAGTGAAGGAGTAGGATGGTGGAGATAAACCTGGAGAGGAGAAAACAGAGAGGGAGACAAAATGCTTAAAAATTGAAAAACATGAACAGAAAACATCATAGCCACAATGATGCTGATGATGTCTGGTCATTGTTTGTTTTCTGAGAGAGGCGCTCATGCAAATATGCAAACAATGACCATCATTATTCAGTTTATTTTTTGATAATAAGCATATGTTGCACCATATGATAGCTCATTTTCAGTATTGTGTCAATCAGTAGCCAGGTGAACAATTTTCAGGTGTGGACCTCATAATCAGTTATTATCAATTATAAGTGCTTTGATGAGTCACCATCTTTGCAGCTCAATTTTGGCTAACTTGAAAAGATGAATCAGGCTTTTGATTGACTTAAAGGTCATGCAAATCAACATAGTATGTAATTATAAATCTTTTAGTATTAACTATATTTCTACTCTCTCATTAGCCGGCTAAACTCTAATAGACAAATGCATGGAGCTTCTTTTTATATCCATTATCTGCGAAATGTGAGAAACGTTGTTCTCACAGCAGAAACACTGTTAGAATCCCAAGAATTGTTGTGAAATTACTTTCTATAGAAACACAAGTTATATGAGGTAAGACCCTATTTACACATAAGGCACATGCCATTTTGGGCCTATCCATCTCTCTCTTTTTTTTCACCACCTATGCACTCCCCCTCTCCCCAAAATATGTGTCTGGCTGCAGGCTCAGTGTGTGGTTATGTGGATCAAGGTCTTTCAATTTATCATACACACATTTTTGCTTGAGAAGTATAAAAATTTTCTTCTTGTCTTAACATGACCTCATTATTACCCACACCTGTCTGGTCTCGTATATCCGTGCTGTAAACTTTTTACTCCTGAGAACATCTGTGCTTCAATTCAAAAACATTACACCACTTTTTTTAAAACTGTACCTCTTTTTGAAAACTAGGAGTGCACCAGTGCACATATATCAAACATGGAGAACAAAGCATATTTCTATGCATCAGCGTTCAGCTCTGCGCGCCTTTCCCACAGCTCCACTGATTTGACAAGCACAGGAGACACACACACCTGAGGTGTGCTGGTCTATTGAGGCTAAATCCCACTACTACTTCTACCAATCTGACAGGACTGGAGGTGTAAGCCATTTTGACCGTGAGAATATTGACTGTATGTACTGCTTACACTTTTCCAACCCTTTCAGATCTTTATGAATTACTTAAGCAGTAGTAAGGGAGTTAAATTAAGAACAAGTTACAAACATGCCACTAAGGAAGATGAACTACAATCAGAATTTGTGAACACAGGTGAAAAAGTAGAGTTAACAGTTAATACCTGAGGTTTCTCAGTGCATGCAGATTGGTAATTAAATCACACTAGATTTACATAAAGGAACCACACACACATGACAACACACACTCTCACACACACAGGTTTGAATCCTCCTGGTTAGACCAGATGTCCCCTACCTCACAAAGTACTAGATTGGAGAAAAAACCCAGCAACTCTGCCCCGATGGCAGGAGCCCACCTACCCTGCAGTCCCGAAGCACCCCCAGCTCCCAGCAGCACTTACGTCTGGACTTACATGGCGGTGGGCTGAGCCCTGTCCCACTCCTGGTCCGGGTGTGTGTGTGTGTATGTGTGTGTGAGAGCGAGCCTCCCATCAGCACCAGGCCCATCTCTTCAGCACTGCAGGGGAACACCTCCACGTAGCGGCTGTTAGACCCACGCTGGCTGGACATCACATGTTTGTGCAGCCGCTGTGAGGCCTGAAGTGCTCGCTCTGCTGAGGTCATCTGGATGAAGCAGTCTCCTGATGGACGACCCTGGGAACAAGAGACAGCCAGAAATGACTCTCGAGCATTGTGTCTGAAAGCATGTGAGTCTATAGGTGTGTCAGGGTGGTTCTGGCTTGTACCTGCTGGTTGAGGACCATGTGAACACCATGTGGTCTGATATCATGGGTAAACTCGCCCAGGAAAGTGAGGATGTCTTCTATGCTCGCTGTGTATGGCAGACCCCTCAGCCTCAGGCAGTCCCTCACACTGCCAGGGGGGGGCAGGAGAGACACTGCAGGCAGGACTGATACCAAGGGGGCAGGGGCCACAGGAATCAGAGGGGCTGAAGAGTACCGGTTCAACACCTAAAACAAATAGGCACGTTTACAAATTATAAATTATGATTATAGCAAATATTGCCAGGCAGAACTGATTTAAACTAGTCCATTCCAAGAAAGCCTTTCTCCCATTTCTTAGAGAATTTTAAGGAAAATGCCAGAGACATTATATACAAAAACATTATACATATTTTCAATCAACACTTAAAAATCAAAAAATGAAAAAAAAAGTATTTAAACATTGAGATAAAAACAGCAGAAACCAACTTTTAGCAGCAACCTGTGTAAAACAGAGACAAGTTTACATTGTGCTTAAATGTGTGCTGCAATGTAGACAGACAGACGTTGGCTTGTTTGCATTTCAGGGAGGGACCAATAAAACTAGTCTGTCATACATAAAAGCACAGGGAAAAGCCTCTGCCTGGATATGAATGTGGGCTGTAGTCTTATCAGTGCGCTAAGATAAGAAAATTAGTCCACATGTGTTCTTCTCACATGAGAGGCAAGGAGAGCAACAAAGGAGATATAGACTAGTCTTTTACACAGTGTTTGTGTGTACCTACATACTTATAAATACACAATACACAGTCCGTCTTGCTACACAGATCACCACCTTTAAGCCCTACTCCAATGGTTCCTAGAGCTAAATGAGGAGAAAAACACCCACATATTGTTACACTCTGCTGCATGCACACACAAACAGAGATAACTCCTTGAAACCCTCTTTTAGCGCTAAGAAAACAAAGTAGCAACAGACAGAAAAAGCAGATCTTAATTCAAAATAAAGAGACACGAATATCCAAACACTGCACAAAACAGCACACATTAAAATCCGGACATGACATACCTGTTGGACCTCCGCTGCTGTACTTTTGAACAGCTCAATATATCTTCTTCCCAGGATTTCCTTGTGTTTCCTCAGAGCACACTGGGCATGTTCCTCACAGGCAAATAAAACAAAGGCATCACCAGTGGGACGTCCGTCTGGATAGCGAACAAATAGGATGCCATCCTTCCCTCCACTAACAGGACATGTTTCTTTAAGGCCCTCCCCAGGGGAGAAGAAGGCAAGCACCTGCTCATGTGTGGCGGTGAAAGGGAGACCTCGCATCCTCACTATGATCTGGTCCTCGCGGGACAGAAACATTGCTACCTCATTGGAAGTACCTGGCACACACACAAAGTCACAGACACACATATTTAACTACAAGCTGATAAACAGAATTATCCATATTTTATAAGAATTAAGTTTTCCTTTCAGGAGTGTCCTTCCATGATTGTTAGCACTGCTTTCAATGGTGATTTTATGCCCATCTCATTCTAAAATTGCTAAGAATAAACTTCACCCTCATATCTTCATGTTCTTAAATGATGGTATAGCCCTCCATTTTTTATGATGATAAACATCATCATCATCATGTTCTGAGAAAGTCACATCTGTTTTTTAAAAGGGCTTTGACATAAAAACTTATCAAAGGCCTTTAGGGCCCTGTTACTAATGTGCTGGAAAAGTTCACTCCAACAACTTCTTTAGGTTGCCAGACATTTTTCATACTTCTAAAAATCAAAATCAAGAAATACATTAATACAAACTTATGCAAAAAAAAAAAAAAAAAACAGACAGCGAGCACCTGTTTGTGTCACCAAATTTTCATTCCTGTGTGAGTTGATTATCGTTACAGAGAAATTCACACTTAAACCAGAGCTTTAGGACTTATTTTGGTCTTCTCCATTGTATCTTTACTGTGTGCTGAACACTTAATTTTAGACCTACTTTAATAAAAAGCAGAGGTTGCTGCTGATTAAATAAAACACTGTACATAATGTGATTAATAAGGTATGACCTAAGGTTTACAGCTCTTAATACAAGCATGTGCAGTTCAGATCTTTGAGTGTTTATACAGAACGGTTTGTGGTATTTCTCTTTCTGGTAATTGGAAAAGGTCAATCAGTACTGCCTAACAAAATGGACAGTATAGCCTTTGCGTTGTCATCTGCTACCTCGGTCTCAGGGCCTCATCCAAAGAGCTCTAAAAGGACATGTAGGCAACACTAGGGGAGGGTAAAGAAGTTGGATGCTGAATCAAACATGGCAGCCAGAGATGGCTGCACAAAGGTCATTGTTGTTCATATTCTTCGACAATGCTGCCTCAACTTTGAACTATATGAAACAGCAATACTACAGAGGACACTGACTTTAATTTTTTTTGCAAAATTACTCAAAGACTCAAGCTGCACATGCATATAATGAGAGCTGTATAATTCACCCCTCGTTAGTACACATGGTAATATCTTCTCACCTCCTGCTATTTTCAGAAAGTCCTCTCCTGTTGCTTTGTAAACCTGCCGTTAGAGGGAAATGAGATGAATTATTTTCATTACAGATGCAATTTACAAAAGGAAGACACATAATTGGTTAGATTTGGTGTAGGTGTTATGATTGAGTCACATAATAAGCACTGACTAAGGAGGTCTAGATGGGTTACCTCTATATATCTGTTGCCCATGTGGTGTTTGTGTCTCTGCAGCGCCAGGTCTCTGTGTTCCTCACTAACAAAACGTACAAGAGCCTCTCCATTCCTCCTTCCCTGAGCATTAAGACACAATGCAGCTCCTCCTCTGTGCAACACAGCACACAGAGCATTAAAGACAATATAAACCTTATGCCAACAGTTGTTTTCAGTAAATGTGATGCTGACTGATATGTTAGTGCGGCTACAACAACATACTTGGCAATGTTGAGTCCTCTGAAGAAACGAGCAATGTCCTGATCAGAAGACTGCCATGGTAACCCCCTGGCTCTGATCACTGTGTTATCGCACACTTTCTCCATCTTGCTGCTGCACAAAAACACAACCGCAGGCACAAAGACATTAACACAGCAGGAGGGGACTCTGCAATGATCATTTATGTATTTATTATTAGTAAACTTTACTTACCATGTGCCAGTCTCAAACTTCTCACTAACCCTCTCCTGGTTTGAGAATGTGTGGCCTGAAAAAAAGACAGTGACTGGGTTAGATCCTCTGATGATATTCTTAAAATGACAAATTTGAATGCACGATTGAACGTTATTAAAGCACTTTTAATTCAACATGACAACCGTCTAGAGCCTTGTGGTAAAATGCCGGCTGTGTTTTTAATTTATGAACTGAGAATTTAAATCAGTAGTCAGTAACCCAGAGATTATAAGTTAACTATGACATGAGTGGCAAGTTCCCATATTATAGAGGGTGGGGACCTCAAATATTACGTTTTTGTCTACTTTTGGTAGCCAAATGACTAAAACGATTACTTAATCACAAAAAAAGTCACTAATTAACTATTTGTTTTCAGCTCTTATCATCTTTGAGTATTGTCATTTTCTGATCTTACCTGTAAGCACACACAAGGCCTTTATGTCAAATTAACTAACAAATTCCTAACGTGTCACTTTTGACCTAATTGTGTATAATCATTTACGGTACTCACAAAATGGCTCAGAGAGTAGGGCAAGGACAATACTGGCCATAATCTGGACCTGCTGTACTGCAACCTCTGCAGGCAATGTGGCTGTTGGGTCCAGTGTGGCTGAGGGATCCCACATGGCCGGCACATCGACAGGTATAGTGAGAGCTAAAAGAGGGAGGAGGTCAAGGAAACTAAACAAGGAACAGCCAAAAACAAGTTTAACACCTTGGTTAGAACAAAAAGATGTCATTATACATGCATGTATTGGTGGGTGACAGCTGAACAATGAAATTAATGAATTAATGATAGAAAATAGAAAAACTATAAAGGAATTTAAAAAAGACACAAAACACAGCAAATGAGGCATTGGATATACACACACACACACACAACAGAGTTGTAAGTTTTCCTGTTCAAGTGGGTGTGTGGGGTTTGCTTTGTTGGCTAAACACACACTTGTTCACTGTTTCACTAGTGCTTAGTAAGGTGCTGCCATTGTTTCTATATTTGCATTTCAAAACCTCTAGTCTTGCAGCCAACACCCTGCGGCTTGCAAACTTATCATATGTGCAACGCATGTACAAGATCAAGCTTAGCATATGGACAAATAACTACAAACTGTCCAAAATATCAAGAGTGAAACATAACAGTGTTTTTCACAGATATTCACTGCACATGTGCCATATAAAGGATACATTCTGCCATGATGTGTACATTCAAAGCCTTGAGGTCAGACGTGGAGAAGTGCTTCTTGAACTCTTTCCGAAGGTCAAAGAAAGAGTAGAAACAGTCTGGGACCAGGATGTTCTGGAGACAGAAGGAAATAAATAAAAGGATGTGAACACGTGGCATGACAGCTGCCATTTTATTGCCATGATATAGCTGTTTGCTCAAGTCAGTAGAGTAGTGTAATGTTAAGACGTGGGAGAATTTAATCAGCGTCATTGTGTGATGGTGTTTTGTGTGCACAGGTAAGCAGTGTGCATGGGCGTGTTTCATTACACAAGTTTTTCTGGTATAGATCAACTTTCACCGTAACATTAAGTGCAACCAGGTATGAGCACAGGGCTGACACATTACATCCTACTGCTACTGAGTGAGGCACTGAAGGTTCCTGCAGGACTGAGTGAACATCCGCCCTGGCTGGGAGGCGTTCACCAAACAAGTTGCTAACCTTGCTTGCGGCCTCGGGGTGAATCACTTGACGGATGTGAAGCTGCCCATCTGTACACAAACACACTGACGTGCCTGCGCCCGCGCTGTTCACCTCATTTGTCAGTTGTAGATGAAACTGTAAAGGACAGTATAAAACATTTAGTTAAGATATATATATATATAATTCATAATCTAGCTTCAAGCATCTCCACCAGAAAAAATAAACACTGTGTAATAAAAGGTTAAACACCTTTTTGATAAATTCGGGGGGGGGGGGTGTTTT
>JAPZDY010000025.1:11828776-11844261 GCA_029783645.1 Ctenochaetus hawaiiensis
CTGCACTATATTATAATTCCTAATCTAAACTGTTTTTTAATCCTATTTCAAATAAAATGTCAAGTTATTATATAATACGCTATATAAACTGATTAATTATTTCATTGTCTTATAGCTTAGCCAGTCATTTTAACTTCTTCTTCAAATCAATTTATTTCTTTACATTATCTTTACAACAATATAAACGTCTTTATAGTGTATTTTACGATCATTTGTATGTTTGTTTGTTTATGTTTACACCAGAGAACTCGCACTGAGGGTCATGCTCCGGAAGCGTTCACCATCCCGGAAGTTTACCCCTAGCCCGACGGATTGGAAGTGCAAGAAAGCGATGGCGGGGGACACCTCAACGGAGCTCCTTTTTCTAGATACGTTTAAGCACCAAAATGCAGAGGTGATATTTCTACGCCCTACCACTCTCTTGTGTATTAATTTTAGAGCTGTCTGCCTTAAATGCCTATAACAGCTAGATTCATACGTTTTTGAGTGTGATGCTCAACTTCCAAGCTAACGACATAAACTTAGCTAACATTAGCAGTTTCATTCTGGTTGTTAAAGTAACGTTGTAGTGTAAAGCTTTTTGATAACCTACTTGCCTGATTGGGAACCTGAGTGAACCAGATATACTGGCTTGCAGTTATTTTATTCATTAAATTATATGACGCCACTATCTTTTTTCTTTGCACAGTTTGTTTGCAAGTTAGCCAAGTGGCTAATGCTAATTTTAAAGTCTTACCTTGGTCGTGTTTACTTCAGAGCGCGCAGTAAAAGTGAATTTTCTGGTGTCTATTGTTAGTTGTGGTTGGTGCTATTATGCATGACATCGTTCCATCCAAAAATAATCGTATTTATTATGATATTCAATGCACCTCAGTTGACCAACGTGGATGTGGTGCGGTTTCCTTGCGGGGTGCTCATCACCGAGGTGCGGGTTATTCCTCCAGGGATCAAAGCACACAGCAACTTACCTGACAGCAGAGCATTTGGGTAAGATTTATATTGAACTCAGAAACATTCAGTGGCATGCAGTGACACTAAGTTGCAGGTTCTTCAGATCTTAGACAAAACTAAAGTAATTTGATCCAGCAATGTCAGTAAATCTGACATTGTTATGAAAGCTATGATATTATTTTTGATGATTCAGTCAAGTGTTGCTTCCACTATATTGTCATTTTATTGTTGTTGTGAATTTGGTCACACTGAGAGGCACTTCAATTGATATATCCAAATATTTATATTATCAGGGGTTTACTGAATGCAGTATTAGGTTGATGTAGGCTTACCCCATAGTCTGGCAACCGAATATAGTTTCAGGTAAGAAATCATTCAGTCCAATCCTGTTGCCTGATTAGTATCTGTTGAAATTGTGAAAAGCTCATTAAGCAGATCAGGTATAGGTCATTTGATTCTAATGGTCAGATTCATCGATTCATGGTAGACTGCTGTCTTGCCTTTAGCACCACAGCAATCCCTGGTCTCATATTTACCACTGATTAAATGTTTCCTACAAAGTATGGTACACATAAATTAAAAAGGGAGCAATGATAATAGATTGTACCTCTGACAACAAATACCTGGAGTCCAGGTATCAGAATTGTTTTGTGAGGGGAAAGTTGGATTCTTACATCCCTAGTTCAGGAAATCCTTAACCTCATTGCAACTGATATATCGCCTCTGGATATGTTTCTTTGCTTCAGATACCTGAGATATTTGTGTGTACTAGTAGGAAAGAAGTGTGACACCTGAGCTGCATTGTTGTGTGGGTCCTGATTCCCATTGAACCTGTGTGGTGTGATGTAATTTAGCTGAATGTAAAGGCCCATTACTCAACAATGCTCAGACATGAGCAAATCAGGCCCTTATGTTGTTTGAAAGTGTGTAATTTGGATAAAATCCTCCTTAGGATGTATGTCATTTTTACAGCAATTTATACAACCCTGATTCTAAAAAAGTTGAAAAGTGGTGCAAAATATACATGAAATGGAAATTGATCATTTGCTAATCATTTTTCACATATACTAACCTGAAAACAATACAAAGATGTATCTCTCATGAGTCTCTGAAGTGCATCTCTTATCTCACACTTTATCCTCTGTTGTCACTTTATTTAGTAACTCCTGTGCAGTCTATTGCAAGCCAGTACAATTTTTTACTGTTAAGTCTACTTTTTGATGCTCATAAATTCTTAGTTTTTTGTCTACACACACATTCTTAATGATGTCACCAAAAAACTTAAAATTGTAAGTCTTGTACATGTAGATTTTATAGCAGAACTGTGGTGTTAAATTACATTAGCTTGTACGGGTGCGCCCAAGTAACTGGCTGCTGAGTTTATATAGTTTTATGATAAAGCACCATGTTGAAGTATAGCTCAGTACTAGTAATGCCCTCTCTGGATACAAGTGAAATGAACTCTCACTGCCTCATTACTGTGTGTGTGTTTCTGTGTTCCCAGGGAGACGTCTCCTCATGCCTTCCAGCTGGAGCTGTTCTTCAATAATGTCACCAAGCCCAACAGCCCCTCATTCCACAGACTGGGCAGGTCAGAATGATATTTATCCTCCCCTCTCTTTTTTTGTTTCTGAATTTTCTTGTCAAACCTCAACAGTGCTTTAGATACAGATGTCTGTCTCACCTGTAGAACCAGTCCCAGTAGCATCTGAGCCCTGTTTTAGAGGTCAGAGGGGTGTGTGTGTGAATGCGCACCCACCCATACTCTGGTCCCTTTGTTCCCGAGCTGGCTAACTGGTCTCTCCAGAAACTGAACCTCACCCACACACCAGTTGAAAGTGACACAAAAACTGAGACGTCCCTCTGAAATAAATGAGTTGTGGAATGTTTTATAACAGCAGAGCTATGCACAGTAGCACCAAAATGCAAACTTGTACTTAGAGGTGTGCATTGTGTGAGAGGTGTTTTAAACTGTGAATACGACACACCCAAGTTATTATCTTTGCTGGGAAAGTTGAAACTAGATTTTTTTTACACGTCTGATTACTTTTGAAATATGTCCAACTGTCAAAACAAATTTGACTGAAATGTTTGAAAGCAAATGACTCTTAGGCTTTAGAATCAGTTTTATCAGTTAAGGCGATGATTATGACATAGATGATCCAGGTAACCTTGAAAAAGTAAGATGTTTTGTTTTGTTTTGTTTTGAAAAAAAACAAGATCAGATCTCATGGCATTTTGACTCTTTGTGGCTTGCAATATGACAGTCAGGGTGTGTTGGATTGCAAAAATTCCTGGCTATTATGGAACCCAATTTATCACAGACCAGTGGCTCCATACCTTTTAGATTTATGTCCTTAAAAGTTTTCCATATCTACTTTGTACCACTGTCATATTTCATTTAGTTGTTACTAGTTTGATCAAAGACTAAAGAAGTTGTTTAGCTCATTGTTTCATATTGGGAAAATTCCTGACAAATGCATTGTAACAATTAATAATTTAAAGCCATATCATCCACAGTCTCTTGACATATTACTGGCTTTGGCCTGCCAATGAGATTGTGAGACAGTTTTTGAATTAGATTCTGTCTGGTATTACAAGAATCTTAAAAAGTCTTGTATTTAACTTGCTGAACCCTTCAAAAATCCTGTTTTTTAAGTGGGGTTATGTTTGTCATTAGACAGTGTGCTGACAGGAAAGGGGAGAGACAGAGAGTGAGCGAAAACATGGCAAGAGTGTGTCTTAGACATAATTACACAGTATTTCATTCTCGTTGGAAAGAGGTTTATCCAGGACTTAACAGATCCCTGCCAAACTTCACTGCAGTCACAAGCTATTTTCTAAAAATAAAATCCGAGTAATGATAAACAAACATATGCAAGTTCAGGAATGCTTCAGCCTTAGTGCACTAATGTTTTAATCTGCCCTGTCTTGCTTTTTACTCCCAGTCTGGAATATGATGAGAACAAGTCCATTGTGTTCAGACCAAGTGGCAAGGTAAAGCATATCCCTCACACAACATAATTTCATTATTATTATTTTATATTTTTTGTCTTGTTGTTGATAACTTAAATGTGTTTGTATTTGCAGGTAAATACAGATGGCCTGGTGCTGCGAGGCTGGTACACCAGTCTGACTTTAGCTGTGTATGGGACAGCAGAGCGCTCCCATGGGCATGACCAAAGCTCACCACCTCCTCCTCCACCCCCACCTCCTCAGCAGCCCAGTGGGCCCAAAAGGATCGTTAAGCAAGGTCTGCATCATTGAGCCGAAACTACCCACAGCCTTTATACGAACATTCAGAAACTGCAACAACCATCAACACATTATTGCTTATATTCTTTGATTTTATGGTTATGCCATCAATCACTTGTCCTGTTTGTGTTTTTCAGAGTGGGAAAAAGATGACCAGTACAATGGCAGCCCGCCCAGACCAGCTCCCAGAGGGCCTCGCACTCCACCTGGGCCTCCACCCCCTGATGATGATGATGATGAACAGGTCCCAACAGGTCAGTACTGTACCCCCATTTTGTACACATATCATTGTATCACATAACAGTAGCCTGATTTATCAAAAATGACAGATGTGCTCCTATAGTTTAGGTATCTGTCTGATTGATACTTCTCACACAACCCTACGTTTTTGAGCATAAAACAACTTACACGACACCATTTTTTGTCGCCCCTGTAACAACTTATTTGAAACATGCCACTAGTATCAAGTTTAGAATAAGCTTATGGTTAAAAATGTCAGTGGATCTGATAAGGTAAAGCAGTAAATATGTTGTATTATGATACATTAACAATTGTATTGTTTTAAATTGAGTATTTAAAAAAAAGTAATCCAAATTCTAACATTCTGTTTTATTTATTTATTTCACAGCATCCACATATTTTTTAAAATCAGGGTTATCAGGGTAATTAAATGTGGCATCAGTTGTTTTTCTCAATCAAAACTAAAAGTTATATCCTAAAAAAACACATTATTATCCAAAGGTTTTGATGTCAGCGTCAATATAAAATTCAGTGATTATTTATTTGTTTGTTCACATCAAGCCACTGACTGTTTTTGCACCATATAGTAAAATATCATAGGATTGTTTTGCATGTGTTAACACATTTACCACAATGTCATGTCCCTTACATTATTTTCTAGTGGTGGTTAGAGTTTATAACCATGGGTCTTTGTTTCTATTAAATGTTTCTAATTCAGTCCATCAGCTCATTTTAGTACACTGAAGAATTTAACACTTAGAGTAGATGTGTTTATGTGTCCATCACAGAAAGCGTAATTTTGTCTTATATTTTTTCAGTTTATTACTTGCCTCTTGATAAAATGCTTTGAAACTCTACCACTGTGTTCTTATACAGTTAAAGCACATTATGTTCACTATGTTAACCTTCATTATATCTAAAGCAAGTCTCTGCATGCTGATTATTTTAATGTACTGAAATAATGAAAACCAGTAGCTGCTTGCCTGAAGGAAAAAGATATATGAAACGGCGTTATGTGTTTCAGCATGAAATATTAGCATTTTGCTAGAAACAGACTCAAACTTGCAAAAACGTCAGTGTGATCTTTTAGTTCTATTGTATAAGTAAATCTGTACTTTTGGATGAATGTTTGGTTTGCATATTTATATTCCTGCTGTGGATGTGTTTGCTGAACTGTGTGCCTTGTGATCTGTCTCTCATGACGTCTTCAGGGGGCGTGGTAAAGGAAGAGCCATGCCAGGGCCGTGACGACTACCTGGAAGCTGTATCACCTGAAAGATCACTGCCTGCAGATGAAACATACTCGGATGCTGAGCAAGAGGAAGATGGTGATGAGGAGGAAGAGGAGGAGCAGGAGGAAGAAGAGGATGCACGGACTGAGGGGAGTGCTCCGGAAGAGGAGGAGGAGGAAGACGAGGAGGAAGATGAGGGTGAGGACGAGGAAGAGGAGATGGAGGAAGGTAGGGGAGTTATTTTGTGAGAGTAGGATAAGCTACAGTCCCAAATGGACACCAAGCCCTGAACCCCTTGGTACTGCAACCATCACCAGACTTCCCCGGGGGCCATGGGAGCAGGGTCCATTTCTGACTGAGTGACAGTTGAAGAGAGTGTGTGTGCTCTGGCATGCTGCCATCATCTTCAACCGCTTGATGCTTCAAACTCTCAGCTAGCCCACCTCGGGCTACTCTGATTGTTCATGTGGAGGTCTCCCTCACACATCCTCACAGCTGTGGCTGAAGCTTGTGCTGTAGTCCCTTTCTGTATGTCAAACTAACCCTGCATGTTGGGAGTGATGCTTCCATGTGTGAGAGAGTTTGTCGGTGTATACATTTATGAATAAGCAATGAGATATGTAGCAGTTACTGCCCTCCTCATTTCCAAACATTTTTACTCATATATTTTATGAAGAATCTTAAGAATCTTGCTCTAAATATGTTAAATTTTGTAAAAATCTCTCCCTTCTTTTAAATTCTTAGGTGATGATGGCTATGAGCAAATTTCCAGCGATGAGGATGATTTGGATAACGGTAGCTTCAAGTTGCCAACCTTCGACATGGACTATACTCCTGAGGACCTGGCATCTGTCCCTCCTGTTCAGTATGACCCTTATGAGCGAGAACTCAGACCCCTTCTCTACTTCACCCCTCCATACAAGACCCGCTTTGAAACCCAGCTTGAGAAGGCCAGTGTGGAGGAGCCCAGAGATCCCGGTGGAACTGAAGGACCAGAGGGTGGGGAGGAGGCTGAGGCTGTTGGCCAGCTGAAAGAGCTTCTAACTAGTATTGGGGATGACAGAGATGCCCGCTGGGTCACTGCTCTGGAAGAGGCACCTGGACTACTTACTAAAGGGTTGGCTTATTTAATTAAACAAGGAGAGCAGGAGGTGGAGGGCCCTGTTGGAGTTTTAGTCGAATGGGCTCTCCAAGCTCTAAGTATGGAGGTTGCTCTCACACAACCTATTGCTCTTAATCTCAGACAATTGAAAGCTGGTGCCAAGCTAGCATCATGCCTAGCAGAGTGCCCTCAGGGCCTCACAGTGCTGCTGCGGGAAGGAGCCCTGAATGTGCTGCTGGAGCTGCTCAACGCAGACCACGTCTCCTCCACACTGAAGCTGAGTATCCTGAGAGCTCTAGGTGCTCTAATCAGTGCTCCTTCTGGTATGGAGGCTTTCCTAAATGCAGGAGAGTCAGAAAAGAGTGGCTATCAGGTTAGCACCACAGAGACACTTTTTAACTGTAGTAGTTAAGATTTTCCTCTGTATTTCTTTCACAGGAAACAGGCAGTGAGCTTAGAAACTGACCCCAGAGCTAGGGAGAAGAATACAGCAAAAATTCACGACCTTCCTTTGAGCTGTGCTCAAAGTGAAAAAAGATTAAAGCCTTATTCGATGATCAAAACTAGTTTAAATCATGAAAATCTGCTTCACAGACTCAAGACCAACCACTCCCTTTCACATTTACAGAAAACATTCAGAAAACACTAAATAGTTGAACAATGAAATGATTATTTGCCTTAGTAATGCAGTGCAAACTATGATGTCATTTACAGCGTTTAGTCCAGATGTTCCTGCGTGAAGAAACAGTGAGAGTCATCACAGCTGGCAACGCCATATTACAGAAAAGCCACATGTTCGAGGTACTGCTTGACCTGCAGCGAGCAGCAGCAGCGTTAAGTGAACCACAGCAGGTAGAACCTTTTCACAAACGCATAATATCATTAACTTCAAAGACTTTACATGGTTTCCATAATCTTGAATGACGTTCATTTTCAGGAAGAGATGGAGGAGGCTGAGAGCCCCATGGAGGAGGAACCATTGCTCAGCTCCCCCTCTGTGAGCGAGGCCGAGCTTGATAGGCTGGCAGGGGTTTTGGAAGAGTTACATCATCTGCTAGAGACGGCCCCTAACTGCATGGTGCAGCCACCTGGGAAAGCCTTCCCCACTACAGCTAGAATAACAGGACCACAGGAGCGGGATGATCCATACCCAACACTGTATAGGTACATGTTCTCACACACCTCAAACCTCGCAGCATGCAGATGTTCAGATATAAACATGAATGTAGTAGTGACCTACTAATTTGAATTAATGCACTTTGTCCTTTCTCAGGTATATGCATGCTTGCCATTTTCTGGAGAGCACGGGGGCTGTGTTGTCAGCAGCTGCAGGCGCTGGCCACCTAGGTGTCACCCAAGCCGTAAGAGAGCTCCTTCGCTTCCTGTCGCTCACCCAGTCAGGTCTCCTCTTCCTTCTCGCCCAGCCAACCCCCACAAATCTGCTGCTGCGTCTACTGGCGTCGATGGCAGAAGCCGAGGGCGAGGAGGCTGCCTTTACAGCGGGGGAGGGAAGTCTTACAGGACCAGGGTTTGGTGAAGAGGGCTTCGGTGTGTGGCTGATGCAGGCGCTGCATGCTCTGCAGGGTGTGTCAGAACTCATGAGCCATGTTGCTACAGGAGGAGATGGAGGAGCTGGGCTAGAGGAAGGTGACAATGCGGATGTACTTGGGATGCTTCATTCGCTCTACCTGATGACCTTTACACAGACTGGTCGAAGTGCTGTGGCCCACGTTTTCAGCCTGGAGAACAACCTCTCCTGTCTGGTCACTTTGCTCCAGCACCACAGCAAGGACCACCAGGGGTAAAGCGGTCTCCTCCTTTCCCTTATGCCTCCTTCTGCCTTGATTTTATTTCATGTGCCTGTACAATTATTTCTGAATATTTTTATTCTTTCCCCTTTTCTTACAGTGAGGCCAAAGCACGCAAAGCGGTGACTTATAACTATGCCTGTATGCTGGTGTTGCTGGTAGTGCAGAGTTCAAATGAACTGAGGATGATGGAACAATATGCTGCCCCACTACTCTCCATAGCCAAGGCCGATGACACCAATGCCAAGTTACAGGGTAAGTATTAGCATGTCACTGTAGAGTACCTTGTTTTATTTGACAGTTTTTAGTGTATGTGTGTTTTCTAATCAATAAAATTTTGGTACCCCTTTGTACTTCAGAACTTAGCAAATGGCTGAGCCTCTGGAAAAACTTCGATTTGAGATTGGCAGCATTCCCACCCTTATAGACTACATCAAACAGGTACAGATCTCTCACTCAGTATGCATGCTGTTGAAGTAAAGAAACATTGCTAAACTAAAAGCAATACTAAATTACTGGTTATTAAATTTCTTTTTACAGCTGTGCAATGACAAATAAGGGCTTTGTTCTATGTTCTCATTCTCATTCTCACTTCTATTAATTCAGTGGACCATAAATCTCTTCGTTTGGTAGTGTTTGAGCTGGCCAAAGATTTGTCTGTAACAATTAATTCAGGAGGAGTTCATCGACTCTATCAATTAAATAATTAAGGTCTCTTGTCTTACCCTATGACACGGGAACTGGCTTCTCAGAGTATAGATGAATAGGAATTACTTTTAGAACTTAACTTTTAGAACTGAAAAAAGTCTGAACTGCTCAAACATATTCCTGCTTAGTAGCATGTTTGAGTGAAGACTGTATGCAAATGAGAGAGCTATATGTTATTTGAAATGTGTGTGTTCTCATGACTTCAGAATGTGGAAAATGTGTTGACTGCTGAGGGAACTGGACTGGTCACAGCTCTCAGGGTCCTTAACCACGTTGCCTGCCCTCCACCTGCTATAGAAGGTAAGGACACCCAACATGATTTTTGTAATAGTTCCTTTGATAAAATCTAAATTCTTTTTCACAAGTTGTATTGCTTGTTTGCACTTAAGGGTTTTCATTACATTTTTTTTTTCATATTGAAAATGCCTCATGGAGTTGAACAAAAGCAGTAGTTACTATTAGAGTAACCTGCCCCATTAAGACATAAATTAAAACCGTTTTGTTGGATGTCAAGGATTCACAAGTTGCTCCTTTATCATGTGATTCCTGGAAGTCTTATACACATGTTAAGTCAATTTCTTTTTTCATAAAAACATTTTTAGATCAAATTTAATTATTTTTTAAAATTCTACATAGTTTACATCTGTTATTTTCTGCCTTTGCTGGCAAATTACTGTGTTTCTACTGTGTTTCGCGTTATCATCAACCGTATGGGTGTTGCAGCACTTGTCGAAAAATGCTCATAAATTTTTTCATCTCTAAGCACAAATGAAACATGAACATGCTCATAAAAATCTGCTCTATATAGCTGCTACAGGTGAACAGCTCCTCATTGTGACTTAAAGTCAAAAACTGGGTCCTGTGGTCATTAACAAAACATACAGTTATTTTACAACATTTTTCACGATGTTTAATTGCTTTCCACAGGTCAGCAGAGGGATCTTAAGTGGAGTCTTGCAGGAGTCCAGCTGTTCTCCGGCGAGGGTCTGGATACATGCGTGCGTGTCTTACAGAAGCTGTGCAGCGTGTTGCTGCAGCCATGGCGTGTGCATGGACACATGGGACCCACGCCACAGCGCTGCATGATCCTCAGTATATGTATCAGCACACTGCGATTGCTTCGCACCATGCTGACAGAGCTTCTACGCGGGGGAGCTTTCCAGTTCAGAGACACTCGCGTTGCCAACGTGTTGGTGACACTCCACATGATAGTGTGTTCCATTCCTGCAACTGGACGTCTAGATGGAGAGGAGACCAGGGTGCAGGCGCTTATCGTTGATGTACTGCTCACATTTACGCAGGGTGTTAATGAAGAGGTGTGTAAATGAGCAAGAATGCATATTTGTTTAGAGAAGAAATATTGTGCCAGGAGTGTCATTAGTAGTCATTGTGTGTGTGTTTGGTGCAGGTGACTCATACCGAGGAGACTCTGGCCAGTAACACGTGGTCTCTGATGCTGAAGGAGGTTTTGGGTTCTCTGCTGAAAGCTCCTGAAGGTCTGTTCTCTGGTCTGACGTTGCTCTCTGAGCTCCTGCCTCTTCCACTGCCAATGCAGAGCACTCAGGTAACTAATTCTGTCTGGTGGTTATTCATCTGTCCTGCATTTTCTTTCACCTTCTTAGGATCCTTGTCTTGTCTTGTTTTGACCTTTTTTTGGTTACACAGGTGATATCAATCCAAGATGTGGCTGTAGCCTTAAACACAAGGAAGCTGTGGAGCATGCACATACGGGCGCAGTGGAAAGTGTTTTCTGAGGCATTGAGGTGTGTGTGTGCCACCAGCTGCCCTCCTCTCCTTGCCATACTAAGAAGAATGTGTGTCCAACTAGCAGACCTGTCTTCACCCACAGCAACACTGATCATGAAAACCCTGCTGGAGCTGCTGCTAGAGGAGCTGCAGCCGTGAGTAAAAACACACACATGCACTTGTTTGTGGTTATGCTAGGAATTGTTTAGGAATTGTTTTAAGTGTTATGCGTTGTTCTTACTGCAGGGCGGAGGGTAAGGCTGTGTGCTGGGGTCAGGCTCTGCGTCTGCTCTCTTTAATGGATGCCCTGGTGTCACAAAAAGCTTGTAAGAGTGCAGCACTGCACCTGCTGTCAGGGTCTGTATCTGGAGATGAACAACTGGCCGATCTGTTCCCTTTGCTGCTGTCTCTGTTGGTTCCTCCAAATGACCACTCCTTACAGCAGCAGCAATGCAGCGAACTGGTGGGGACGATTTTACAGTCACTGTGTGATCAGGTGAGCAGTATAGTGCATGCAAACAAAAACATAACCAAATTCTTAAAGGGAAAAGAATGAAGCCTTAAAATTATTCATCTCCATCCTCACTAGGACATTTCTTTGGTGGTATATCCACCTGGTGAAAGCTGTGTGCCAGAAGCTGAGCAGCTGGCCAATGCACTTCCAGGCCGAGAGATGATGTCATCAGTGTGCAGCGCCTTGCTAGAGGTTTTGGGGAATTCAGAGAGCAGTGTCCCACTCCTCCTCACCTGTATCAGGACTTTGACATTCCTCACTGAGCATGACTACGGACTCTATCACCTCAAAGTGTAAATGCTCTCCTGTCTTGGCTTTACTACTGTCTGATTTTACAAAAATATTCTGTACAAAGCAAAGTATCCATTTCTTAGTTAAACAAGAGTTTCATCATGCTTTATATGTTTCAGTGCTTTGAAGAAACATGGCCCAGGTCTGTGCTCACTGTTGAAGAGATTGGTGTTTCCCTTCAACAAGGACTCAGCAGATCTGCTCTCAGCGCTGCTTGATTTCCTCAGACAGATCGTCAACACAGAAACAATGGTTAGTCAATACCTGGTTTTACAGCTGGTTTATGTTTGACATGAAAGTAAATACCATGCATACTTAGAGTGTACATGCTGTCAAAGCAACTGTAGATTTATTACAAAATGCTTTTTCGGAAGCAACTAGAGTTTTCACTCATCATAAAAAGTGCTGTATGTATGAATTTAGAGGCAAGTGGGAGTTGAAACTAAAAAGTTAATTATAAAGAACAAACAAATTTGTTTTCTTTTGCAGAGTTGCATGCAGTTTGTAATAGCTGGATTTTATTGTTGGATCTGTCTCTGTTTTCATCCAGTGTGTTGATGAGGGCCAAGGGTCCAGTGAGGAGTCTGCCTTTACTGCTCCACGGCTTCTGTCAGGTGCTGAGATGAAAGCTCTGCTGCAGTGGGAAGAGTCTGAGTCTCATCCGCTCCCTACCTTAGAGAAATTGATAACGGTACAAATTATGAGCACATATGTAGTTTTGTGCAAAGCAAAGGTCGATGCTTCCTTAACGTTCAGCTAACTTGTTAAGTATGTGTCTGTGTGTATATGTGTCTGTAGAAAATGTGCAAGGAAGATGATTCATTGGAGACTATGTTGGAGAATGTGATCGTTCTGAGACAGACTCTGGAGACGGCCACAGACACACCTCCTGCAGCTGATACTGAGCCCACTCTGCCAGCACCCGAGGCGCTTGGTGCTCAGTTTAATCACAGGTACAGAGAGACAGATGTCCGGGTTTTCCTCTATTAATTTTGGCAGTTTTCATCTCAGACAAAGAGATGCAGCTTTTAAAATAACGCTTAAGTAATGCATGTGTTCATGCAAATGATGTCATAGTAAATATATCATGCCTGTGTTCTACCTGTAGGACTGTGTTCATTCTGTCTGAAGCTTTGGATGAGCAGCTGAAGACTTTGTGGTTCTCTCCCTTCCAAACTGATGATATTGAAACAGACCTTGACATGGTAAGGGTGTATGTGTGCATGCACAGCCAGGGCACTATGGCAAATATTATGTTACTACAAGGACAATCAAAAGGCAAACACTTAAAGTGGATTTTGATATCCAGTAAACAATTCAGCATGTTTTAATTACACACCCATGAATTACATAATTATTAAACTTCAATATGCATGGTCATGCATAATTATGAGACCTTTGTCTGTGTGGCAGGTGAAGGTGGATCTGGTGGGCCTGGCTCAGGAGTGTTGTCCAGAACTGGACCTGAAGGCAGAGCTGGAGCGCTCCTTCCTGTCTGAGCCCTCTTCTCCTGGTCACACCAAGGCTCCAAAAGGCTTCCGACTGGGCAAACACAAGCACGAGACATTCATCACATCAAGGTACGACTCCATGTTTAGTTGCATTTTCACTTTGTAATTTTTTCATATCTGTTCTGTATTCTTTGCAGAGAACCAACATCCTGTTTTAATCAACTGACCGCCATCTCTTGCTTGTCCCTACAGCGGTAAATCAGACTATGTTGAGCCTGCTAAGAGAGCCCACATCATGGCTGCTCCTCGCGGTCGAGGAGGTCGAGGAGGGTTTGGACAGAATCTCTGCCGACCCCATGACATCTTCCGCCAACGCAAACAGAACACCTCCCGTCCTCCCAGTATGCACGTGGACGACTTTGTGGCAGCAGAATTTAAAGACATTACAACCCCTCTTGGACTTTTGCCCCCTAAACGCCCTCCCAAGAGCTCCCCAAAACCCCCAACCAGAGGACTGTTCACTGGCAACAGAGGCAGAGCCACTTTTCACAGCCAGACTCGCTTTTTCACTCCACCCCAACCTAAAGGTGTACTGCTGTCAGGTATGTGCACACACACAGTCATATTGGTAAAAAAAAATAAATTTTTTTATGTTTATATGATAAGATGTGTGTTAACTATCTCCCAGGTTAGTGCAGTTAAAGGACAACTAGCCCGAATAATGCCCATACATCAGCATTAAAATAATAATGATCAAAAATTAACAGAATAATAGATGTCTTACTTGATCTTGAGAAACCAGTTTGAAGTTAAAATATTCACTTGCTGTCCTCTCATTTCATGGTCTTCATCTAAAACTTTGCTTAGTTGTTTTAGGCACAGCTCAGGTGTTTGCTGCCTTCTACAGCCAGTTTTTCACATGTTACAAACCTGGTTCAGGCTTGTAACAACAGTCCACACAAACACAAAAAATCCAAAGCTAAATTAATTTATTTACTAATAAGACAAGATGAAGTTTATAGATATGGATGTAGTCAGTTAGTTGAAGGCATATATAGATTAAGGAAGTTATATGTGTGAGTGTTTGATCGAAAATGCAAACCAAAGAGGTCAAGAGGCTGTACAAATAGGTTGATGCTGCGCTGCTAAAGACAGCACAGCATGGGAGAGTATTCCTCTTGTGCCTTTTGCCCCTCCCACCTCTCAGGTGCGGGCAGTTGCTCCAGTGACTCACTCATGCTCATGCAAAGGGGAAACAAAACAGAGAGCTAGACACATGGGCTGTCATGCCGATAATGTACCACCTGTTGTCATGTAACTAAAGATCAGTACAACAATGAAGAACATGCGATGTAGTGAAAGCTCTGGAACAAAAGCCAGTTTGTGGACCAGTGCTTGTTTGTAGTGGAGGTTTGGAATTTGTGCATACTGTAGGTCAGAACCGCTTCTTGACAAGTAGAGGGAGACAAATACTCTCTTTTTGCTTCTGCAGGTAACTACACTCGCAGAGAAGGAGGCCGTGGTTCCTCATGGAGCGGACAAGTTCCAGCTGTCACCCACAGAGGAACGTACAGTGAACCTCGTGGAGGCCAGAGCAATTTTACTCGCGGACCACTACCCTCTAGACAACCTCCAGCAAGTAAGATGTGTATATAAAGACACACACACTTTATTCTTGATTTTGTCATATGAATTTCTAAACACTGGTGCTTTCTTCCTCCTCTCCCTCCATCCCTATTTACCAGGTGCATACCGATTGGCTCCAAGGGATCGAGCACCACGGGGAAGAGGAGGTGCCGGGCTGTCATGGCTTAGTGGAGGAGGAGGTGGTGGCGGCGGTGGCAGTGCTGGAGGTGGAGGAGGAGGAGGAGGAAGAGGATCTCAGGGGAGCAAGTTCAGTGGAGGGGGAGGGAGCGGAGGGGGGAGGGGCAGACATGTTCGCTCCTTCACCAGGTAAATTCACCTGGGCACTGACTGCAGCCTTTCACGGCAATATATGGACCAATCAGGATATTAAAAACTGTCACCATGGAAACGTGGTGGGATGATGTTGTCACAATGACGTACATGCTCTGTGTTGATGTTTTATGTTTTGTTATCATGAGTTGTATTCAGAAAATAAAGGTGATAGTAACCAAGCGTACATTTCTTTTTGCTTTGAAAACAGCAGATGAAATAATAAACTGA
>JAPZDY010000025.1:11878548-11904585 GCA_029783645.1 Ctenochaetus hawaiiensis
GTGGGCTTAAATACAATTGAACACACATCCATGACCCCAATAATAGTGCTTAACTGAAGAGTAGCAGGAGAGTGTCTCTCATGAATGAAACAAATCTCAAACTGTAACAGACTGTTAATCACATTGATAATAAACCATCAGGGAACAAACAAACACAAGGCCTCAAAAAATCACCCCTTTAAAACACACAGAGCATAAAAAATTGTAGTTTTTACAAACACTTCACTGCTGTGACCTGATGTCTCAACTGTGGCTGAGTCCATGTGTCTAATTAGAGGCTCATTAACAGACATGATTTATTCATCTTGTGAAGAAGTAACACAATACTAAAGTGATAGTGTACTTATTAGTCAACCTGTTGTCTTCCAAGAGTTCATGTAAGACTGTGCAGTATGTCAATATTTCTACAGTTTCTCTGTTAGTGGTTCCTAACCTTTTTGTCTTGTGACACTTTAAAATGAGGAAATGTTGATCATTCACATCCAGTACTCATATTTGGGGTGAAGGGGAAACATAATAAATCAAAGTAGATAAAAATTTGTGTAACAGAATCATTTTGCACTCTATTTTTCTGTAATCATCATGTGAACTTTAAGCTTTATCTTGGGACTCACACACAATGTGAACAGACTTTCGGTGTTTTGTGTCTTTCATACCCTCATGCTTTCCTGACATTCTGTCAGGTTACTGAGTCTATGAAGTTATTTCTGTAAAAGATGATCAAATAAGGAAATGCGGCTATAAAAACCAGACAGCAGAGAAACAGAGTGTGTTGTTCTAAATGCACAGCCCAGTCAGAGTCCATATCAGAAGAGCAGGTCGACTCAGTGCTGCACCAACAAAGGCGTCTTCAATCGTTAAGTCCAAACCTTTGGACATCTTTGGAATTTCTGTCATTTTAAACTCGCTGAGTCTTTCAGCTGACGACGAGGTTGAATCTTTTGGCACAAAAAATCAGTTTGTAACAGCTGCTCATCAGCCAGGTGGAGAAGTGTGTATGAAACGGTCGACAGAGGATATTGGAAACATAAATAATGTTTTGTTTTAAAAGAGATGATCCTGTTATGAACTGAGACATACTGACCACACGAGGAACTGGATCTTTGCTATGCTGCATACAAACATACAAATTCTTTCCATAAATATAGTTAAAATATTTCATTCAGACTGATGGACAGATTTTTTTTAGTGTGTATGTATGTTGATCTACAGTACTCAGTTACACAAATGTATGTGTGTGTCAGTGTGTATGTGTGTGTTTGTTTGTGTGTGTCCACGCCTCAGTATAACACAAGTGGATGGCTTTTGTAGAGCTCAGGACTGCCCTTCTTGTCTCTGTGCTCCAATCACATGAGGGTTAAACTGAGAGATGATGATAGTGATGTCATCACGGTACATGCGAGCCAGCTCCTCAGGCAGTGACAGCATTTTCGACAGCCTCTCATGGTCGACTGTGCCAAATTCATTGTTTCCCACTGCGTGGCGCATCAGGTGGGTTGCAGAGTTCTGATCCTCGAAGGCTGAGGACACCCGAGCCTTTCTCTCTTCCAAAAGCCCCTGCATCTGTCCCAGAGTGACCCTGTAGCCTCCAACTGTGAGTGGCTGACGCTGGTGTACCCCTGTTAAATACTCCCCTACAATACGGACCACTTCCTGTCTATGGAGGGTCTCCCAGAGGCCGTCAGAGCCAATCACCTGCAGGGGCAGACAGAGGAGAGTTGAAATCAGAAAAATCATGATTAAAATAACACGAGCTCAATCACTAAAAGAATAGCTTAAAATGTTGTGTGTACAGTGAGATAAGTTAATAAGCTATGAGACACTTTATATCAAATATTAGATATATTTTCACTTGATTATTATGATAAACAAATAATTTCTTCAAATACAATAAACCTTTGTCAGAAAGGATCATTTCTGCCAACCAGAGAGATCAAAGTGTCAGCCATAAAACAAGCAATAATGAGGCCAGAAGCTAGATAACTACTTTTAAAAAAGACTTCTCTGTTTCACGTAATTATGCTCATTTGAGACATGGCTCACTCTTTCTTTTTAGTACCATGAAGATCCCAAAGGGTGCATCTTTTGCCAGAAATTGTCTCTCACAGATTATGAGCATGACAAGCACATTTATCAGTTGAGAGTTTCATTATGTAACTGAGTGCATTTTGTCACAGACCTC
Source organism: Ctenochaetus hawaiiensis (assembly GCA_029783645.1). NCBI lineage: Eukaryota > Metazoa > Chordata > Actinopteri > Acanthuriformes > Acanthuridae > Ctenochaetus > Ctenochaetus hawaiiensis. The sequence continues at coordinate 11,880,731 of JAPZDY010000025.1, forward strand.
AAATAAATTAGCTGTGACATCAGCCCGAGGGCTTGATGTTTCCCATTTAAAAGTGAAAAGCAGAAATATGTCTCACTTTATATAAAGCCTTTCGGAGAGCGAAGAAATCTCCTAGCCTAAGTTTACATGTATGAATCACTGCACGTCAATTAACTCAGTGATATAATCGAGTCTGGTTGGTCTGTTGTGCCCACTGATGGCTGTTTACAGCTGTTGGGAAAGCAGTTGTCCCCTCACAGCTAAAAAGGCAGGGTTTAAAAACAGACATATCATCTTCCTATATAGCCAGCCATATCCTTGAAAATAGTGACAGGAAAACAGCGAATGAAGTCCATGCAAACATTCATCAAAATGGTAATTTAATCTTATTATCATTCTAGTAATCTTCTTGTTATGTATCCAGATTTGTAAGTCATGAAACTGTGCCTTTTTTCTCACCATGAAGCGATCCTGTGGCCGCAGCTTGTGGTACGTGATCTCAGGCTCTGCTGTCAGGTATGGGGGTGTGTGGTAGTTGGGAGGAATAAACTTGGTGTGCTCATTTTCATGGAGCTGATCAGGTCCAGACTCCAACACTCGCTTCTGCAGCTCAATACTCCACTTGAACTTCACATCCCCAAATGCACGGAACGGCATGAGGAGACCAAGCAGCCGGTCCTGACAAGGAAGTAGACGGAAAGAAGTTTAATAAATGCTGCAACGACAGCCACACTGAGCAAATTAGTAGGTGATGCACCTGTCTTATAACAGTCTTCCTCTCTGATGGAGGATGTTCGCCTCGTATCCGAGCCACCTCCTCGTCATTCTGAGCATTGTGGTCGTTGGAGAGTGTGTGAGCGCTAAATGAGCCATCCTCCTCCTGCACCCCCAACACTGCTCGAGCATCTCCAGCATTGGCTATGTACCTTTAGGATCAGAGGAAGCAAGGCAGAGAAATTTTTGTTTGGTTTAACTTATTATCAAAGAATCTTTAAAATACGTTTTTTAATGCTCTGATTGATCGACCAGAATGTGTGTGTGCATGCATTTATTCTCCGTACAGGTCTGATCCATCGATGTGAGCCACGCAGGCCGTCGCTCCAGAAAAAGCAACTCTCAGGACCCAGTAGTGCAGGAAGGCATTTGGGTCTCCAACCTGTATTGCGAAACAACACAGTGGGCTTCCAGGCAGGATATGGAACATGGTTTAAATTACAATGAGAGGCAATGACATCTGAGTGCCACTTGAATCCATAAAAGTTTAAATTTGGATGCTCACATTTTTTACACAGCAAGTGACATTCAATATGTACCCTACTTAGGGTCAGAGCACTGAAGTCCTGCTCTCAAAGCAAAATTAATGACATGCAATTTGATTCAAGCTTTGATGACAAGCAGTCCAGACCTTGACTCTGAGTCTAATCATCTGCTTGTTAAAAAAAAGTTGGCTTGCGGTGAATGTAGACCAACTGCATGCCTTGAAATGTATGATGCAACATTTCACATTGCCCTGCCTTGGGCAATGAATGCAGTGAGTCCAGTAGCAGGTCAAACCTTGCAAGTTTAATATGCATGGATTTTACTTTAACTAGTGCAAACAGTAGGTCCAAGTGTAAAAGCAGTTCTCATAAAGTTTTAACTTCAGTTATTTAAAAATTTTACTACTATTTAGAAAACTGGGTCAAGGATACTCAGACTTTAATGGGATGACTATTATCTATTCATGGGTCTTATGGAGAACATCTGAGTTCCTCATAAACCCACAATGCTTTTAGGAGAACCAGCACTACATTAAGCCAGCAAGCAGTTCCCACCTGAGCCTCCAGGGATATGTCATTGTCCAGCCTCTTGAAGGCATTAAGCAATGCCTCACGGGTGTCTGGAACTTCACCTGGGCTAAAAACAGAGATATAGCAATATGTGTTAAGCACAACAGAGACCAACAGCAGCACTACTGGCAAAACAGATGGGCCAATGTCGGTGTGGGTGTGTTGCTACAAGAAACAGATGCAGATAAAATAAGAAACAAGGATGTCTGGTTTTAAATGTCAGCAAAAGTCATGAAACTCTACAACATTTTACACACCTTTTCAAACAAGGAATCCACTGTTAAAAAACTTTTTTGAGAAAAAAAGGTATTTCCTCATCCTCACCTGGTGAGATCTATCAACTCCTGCCAGTAGGTTCGGAGGCTGTTAAAGTAAAGAGTCTGAGCCTCCCTGCTAAAGTAATCATTGGGGTGTTTGTGCCACTGCAGGATGGGGCTAAGGGCCCTCCCGGCCTCCACTGCTGCCTCAAGCTCACACAGAGTGTCGTGGGGCAGCAGAGACACTGCTATGTAGTAAAACAACCTCTCGCTCAGTGCCTGGCAGAGAGGAAAAGGAAAGTTATTGGACACTAAAACAATTGCCCAAAGAAAATAATGTTATGCAGCACGGCATAAGTAAAGATATAGAATCCTTGAATTAAAATTGTTCTAACAATAGCTACATACATATTGTATACATACTGTCCAGACACCCTCTATGGTATCTACTATTCTAGTTTCTGATCATATGTTACATATCATTCAGGGGTCACAACTAAATTGAAGTGATGTAGCCACTGTAGGAACAATTTTACTTGTTGGAACAAGGAGAATATTTCCAACAATAGCTACATGCATATTGTTAACATGAAGTCCAGTTACTCTTGTCTTTGAAGCTAGGTATAAAATAAAGGTGTCTCATAAGTAGATTTGAAACACTTGAGTTTTAAAGTCACAGTTTTTAAAAGCACAAAATGTTTGGATTAATACATTTTAGGATGAGCAGTGTATGATAACAGAATCAGAGTTACCTGTGCACAAGCACAGCCAGCATGGCCATCAAACACACCCAGCAGCATTCCTCGTGTCTGCAGGCACGTGGCTGCACTCCGTCGATCTTCTATAGGAGCATTGGCTGGCAGCTGATTACTCTCAAAACCCATCACTGATGACACATTCTTCCCATCAAACTCTGGCACCTAGAACCACAACAAATAAAAAATGTAAAAATGACAAGGTCAAAAATTACATGGTTTTAAATACATTCTGCGTGCTCAGTTGACCCAACAAACCTTGAAGCTGTACTCATTGGCTTTCAGAATAGAGTTGACCTGCGGGGGTGTGAGGATGTAACTGTGGAGCACTGAGGTGGTCTGGTGACTTCTTGATTGCTGGTGGCTCTGCCATAAACAAGGAGGTCGTCTTGACACAGGTTGGTGAGTGATGGGTCCTAGGTGGGACTGGTGTTGTTGGCAAAGTAACAGACTCGAGGCCAAGGCATTGGCACGGGGCAAACCCCTGAGCAGCTGAGATGTCACAGGCATGGCTGAGGATGTACTGCAGCCAAAGACACAAACAGAATACCACTTATATATACAAACCTATTGGAGAGGCCTACATACACACCTCAGAGGCACAGCAGGCAGAGTGCAACAGCTCAATGTGCTTTTATCAAAGTGCACTCATCCAAAGATGAGTGTGCTCTTTAAGCACCATTAAGTAAATAATGTGCAAACAGAAAGAGGCTATTTGGTGAGGTTTAGAAGGTAGGACAGGCTGACACAGAAAGTAGCTTGGCCTTAAATTAGTACCTCAAAACACTAAATGCAGGGAAGGATTTAGTGTCCAGAAAGCCTCACAAATAACATCAACAGATAACACTAGCCAATGGTTGCCATTAAAACAAAACATTTGGATATTTATTTACTGTCCAGTTCTTTATATTTGCCCTTTTTAAACTCCAACCCTTCACCTCTTTTGCCCATGAGTGAATCTGATTAAATAAGATCAATGGTTTAAACAGGTTGTTGATTAACTGTAATGGAGAACTCTGCAGTCACCTCAGCCTCTGAAAATTTCCATCCTGTTTCTGTGGTCCCTAGGTGGTTACTGAACCAAAAAAAGCGCCCAAACCTTTTTTTTATGTGGTACATACATATAGATATATTACTATCTCACTATAAATTTAGGAGCAAAGCAAAATTAACCATGGTATTAAATTAAAAATATTACATATTAAAACTTAAAAATATCTGTGACAGCAAAGAAAAAGTATTTAGGAAAGGAAGAAGAAATCAGAGCTTAAAGCATGATGCAATAGCTGTAAGGGTGGTGTGTAAGAGGAAGCTTTTATGCCTCTTTTAAATTTCTCTGGCTTTAACTTACAAACACTGGTGCATTTTGTTGCCATTAACATACATATACAGATTATCAACCTATACAATATATATACATTTAGTTGCCAGGTTATTAGGTAAGACCAGTTCAAAGTCCTGCAATAAATCTTACCTTCATAAACGTTATTAATCTGCTAAATAGAGGCCTCCTCTCTGTATTAGGCAATACAGTTCAACACCACAAGTGACATATAACACAGCTTTCCACAGCTTACTAAAAAATTCCCCAAAAAGTGCCAACAGAAAAATGAACATTAAACCTTAATGAAAGTTAGATTGACAGCACAAGTCCTGTATTACACCACATGAGTTTTAGCAAAATGTACCTCACAAACTGATCTCTGATTGCATTAGTCACAGGAAATAAAAATGTGTCTTGTAAAATTCCTCTGATTGATCTCTTGCAAGCACATTCTGCTTACTGTGCATTCAGTGTGGGACTGTCAAACCAAGGAGATATTTATAAACAGTGTTGACATGCCATGGTCTCCAATGGGAATTTTGTAGAGACTTATGCAACAACAGAGCAACAATGGTTGGCTTTAGGGTTGCTTCAGATCTCCCTTTTTTTGTCCTGAAGTTCAAAGAAGATGTCTATGAACAGATAGCACCACCAGCATGCTCTGACGTTTTGAGTTACAACTCTGCTCTCCTCTGCAACGACAGGTCAGCAGGGCTCCAGCATGTTGCTGCTAAAAATAGCTTAAGCAAGAATCTCTGTGCTGACATTTGGATCTTGAGATACTGTCTGTCCGGCTATGACCTCGTGAACTGGATCCTGACCTCCTCATGCACTTTATGATCATTACATAATTTATTTAAATAAGTAGAGCCACTCAGAGTGAAATCTTCTTTAGTCTGGTGGAGAAAAGTGCAGCAGCCCAGGTGATGACAGCTCAGGTAAAATTCTACACCGTTCAAACGTTTTGTAAAAAGGCTGAACCCGTTGTTTTGGAGTATGCTGGCCAGCCAAATTTCTCCCCGACTCAAAAATGTGCATGAGTCAAAAAGACCACATACGGCCCGTCCCAGTTTTGAGCTTCTGCACGAAAGTTGCCATGTTTGTTGACATCACTAGCCTCTCCCAGCTAGCACTAAAGCAAGTCTACAAAAACGTAAGCTAACCTCAGAGCAGTTAGCAAAAACTGTAGCACTGAACATCAGGCCCAGAACTTAGTCTGAGGTTTCCAAACGGTGCAATGATATGACATTAACAGATATTAATGATGTTATCTCTACAATGGATACGACATGGGTCAGTCACCCGGCGGGCAGATCATCATGCAACCAATCATGCTAAAAGTAGCTAGTGGCGTCCGGGTTACACCCATCAACTATTGTATAACTGGAAAGTGTCTGTACAGTTAAAAAGACATGACGGCACTAGCTGAAAAGCCTCGAACTTAACACTCAAGTGCGAATGCAGAGCAAAATACAGTCTCACCTTAACCGACGGATTTGAAGAAGTTATCGAAGTTCATGTCTTTACTCCGACCCCTCTGCTCTGTATCATTCCAGAGCGCCGCACCGCATAGGCAGCGCTGATTGGTTGAGCTCTGACAGCCGCGATGACGTCACATCAACTGAGCACGCACGATGAGGTCTTTAAACAGAGGTGATCTTTGCAGGGATAAAGGTTAATGTGACAATAAAACTGTGCCAACCTCTTCCTGCAATCTGCAACATTTAAAAGCGTATTACATACGGCTATCGGTGTCTTATTATTAACGTTTCTTTGGAAATTTTGCTTTTAAAACAGACAAATATTGTAATTAATTACAAATATAATATTTGCATTTATCTAAAGACACCACATATTTTTAAACAATGAACAAGCTGGGCAAGCAAGCCACATTTAAGAATAGATTTTTTTGTTAATAGTAAATTTAAGGAGTACATTTTTGCTGAATCAACAAATATCTATTGAGGCATCACAAAGTAGAATTTAAATATAGTTTTAACATTTTGGTGCTTCTCAAAAGTAAAAAAGAGCAAGAAGCTGGTTTCCTTTTTGTATTCCTTATAAAAGTCAAAGCTTGTCCTTTTGTTTCTGAGTGATTCAGATCAAGCTGAGCCCTCATTCATCATGGTCCAGTATTTTCGATTATTTATCACGATATTGATGTATATCCTGGTATTAAAATTTTTTTTTAATTTTTACTGCATTAAATAAGACAGGAATGTGTGTCTTGACCATAAATATTTAAAAGATATATAAATATAAGAAACTGCAATCCCATAAACCAGTCTTAATCATTGTTTTGTCAACAATGGTCTAAAGCATGGGATTTACAAGGGATGAAAATAATGGCAAAGGCTTTAATTTATAAATATATGTAGCCTCACAGAATTCATCATGCACTTTCAGTCTTTTTTTATACATATTTTTCCTCATGTTCAAATATGAGTTCAGTGATGACAGTAATGCATTTGGAAAAGCAACTGTTTTATTAAAATAACTTCAAGGCAACAGTGTCAAAATACATATCAAAATATTTTAATCAATAAAAACATCCAAATTTTTACAAAAATTATACCATTTGCATCTTAGAACAGCAGTGAAAATACTATATTCATAAAAAAGTTAAAAAAAGAACTTCACAAGCTGTGAACAGAAAACATCATTGTGAGAAATGCCACTTAACAAACCTATCACTATCAATTACTTAGCAGGAAATTTCATATCAGAAATCTCTTATCCACCATTGTCTTGTTGACGAGGTTCTTCCTTCCCAGACTGTTACGGATCAGGCGAAATATCTGTAATGAATGAGATGGTTTTTAATACTTATTCTTATGAATCCCATGCAGGCAACATACTGTATAAATACCAAACACCGACCATTTGCTGTAGGTATGTAAGCACAGCTGCAAGCACAAAGCTCTGAGATCCGAGGTCGACAACACAGAAGAACAAAGTGTCAAAGATCAGCAGTGTGGCCTCATTTCCATAAAACAGCACATCACTGAAAGAGTGGGCCTCATCTGTTTCAGAAAAGCAAACATACATTCAATGCACACACACACACACACACACACACATGTATTTAAACAAAAAAAAGGTTCAGTCTGTCTGGGCCAAGAGGTCATTACCATTGTAAAATATGCTTTTTTCACTAGGTTCAAGAAACTCCATCCCTATGACCCTCTCAAACATCAGCTTGTCCTTCACTATGTAGTCCATGTCAGGGTGTGCCTGGGGTAAATAACATGACATGAAAGAGAACAAGTCTGTACAACAACATTTCAGGACAATGAAAACAACTCATAAACATTAAAAATTAAAAATTTATGGACACAACCAAGTCCAATCAAATTCTGCTGGGTTCAAGTGTGCTTGGCTGAGGTTATTTCTTGCATTCACACTAACATGGTCTATAAAGGATCCCAGGAAGTGGTTCATGGTGTGGTAGGCTCGGGCCCTTTGTTCAAATTGGTTAGCCGAGCATGCATCAATCAGTCGTGACTGCCCGGTCCTCTGGAGCAGAAGAGACAAGCAAACATATAAATTGAAAACAGGTTATTATATTTCTATTGGTTTCATATTTAAATGCTCAATTGTAATCACAAAATAAGACAGCACAGACCCTGCTGATCGGTTCCAGTATCCTCTCATATTGCTGTCGCACACGGTTGGTAAGAGACACCTGAAAGGTCTGGACATCTGTGTTAGGAAGTAGACCCCTCTGACCACACAGGGACTCCTTGAGACAGAGAGGAAGAACAAAATATAGATGTGAGGAGATATCAGTAGTTTCATAAATATGCTACAATCACTAACATAATATGTAGTCTGTCGGTGTACATACACTCTCTCTCTTCAGATTGTTGTTCATTTCCTCCATGTTTGTATCTGCATGTCCATGTACTGAACGCCCATGGATGTAATAGCCAAAACATCGGTAAGAGAGCAAGAGCACAGAAATCTACAGAGAAACAAAGAAAAGATGTGTATATTAAAAACATTTCAGCCAGAAAATGTCTTAGCATCCAATATACACATTTCTACTTACATTACTGATTGAGCAGAGATCTACAAACTGACGGATTTTGTCCTCCACAAAGTGCTCATGAAACACAGTAAAGTAAATCACCTGTAGGGACAAATGATTACCCTTTTAAGAAGTTCTAAGCAATTGTAATGAAAATTTTATAATTTCTCAAGAAAGGCAGGAAGAGGTGACAGATCTAAGGAAAGTGAGGAAATAAGAGTGAATGGTGGAAGTTTTGCCTGCAGAAGTCCGATACAGAGCCATAGCGTAGCTGCAAGACCGTAGCGCAGTATGAGGCTGTAAGGAGGGGTGTATGCCTGTGCAGAGCGCTCCAAAGTTGACCAGGGGTCCCTCAGTGCCAGGTTAGAGAAACCCAGCACCTGCACAATAAGGGGTCACATGTCAGCAAGGAAAACAAGGAACATAACATTCTGCAAAAAAGTCTATGATCTGCCTGTTAATGTGAGATTTACTTCTAGAAAGAAGAGCACAGCCATGATTTGAAAAGTTGGGCTTGTCTTGCGGATGGTCTGGATCTCATTCCATTCATTGGCCACAAAGTAGGTCCTCCAGATGCTCACTGGAGAGGGGTCACGCTTCGGCTCACCAGCAGCTGAAACTGCAGTCAATATGGTGAATGGAATAAAACAGCTGGATAACCACATCCTACAATAACTTCAAAATATAAGCTCAGTGTTAATATGTTTGTACCTTGCACAGTCCTGCTAGCTTTGCTTCGTGGTCTCTCCCAGTCTATTAAGAATACATCAACTGACACCTGAAAGAACACCTTGTACAGAAACTGGACAGCCTGGATACAAACACACGAAAAACAACATTTTTTAAAATATTGCTGATAGGAGCACACCATCTACATTTAAAAAGTAATACTGCTAATTTTTACATCTGTTCAGTAGGTGTCTAACCTTGAGAGCGAAGGCACAACCAATGTACGTCACAAACTGCTCCTCCTGAGCAGGTAGTGGTAACAGCACTGATACAAACTGTTGGGCCTGAAACAGACACGTAAATAAATAAAGCCAAGAAAGCAGCCAATAACAATAACACCTAAACTAATGCATTAAAAAAATTGTTTCAGCAAAGAAGTTCAAGGAGAAAAGAAACTTGCCTTTAATGTCTATAGAGTGCAGAGTGGGAAAAAAATAGTTAAAAGTCCATGCAAAGACAAGAGAAACACTTTTGTGTTCAAAAGGAAATCAAAATATGTGGCTTTAAGAAAAAGGCTACAGGAAGGAGATACTGGTACAAACATTGCAGTGCATAATTAGTTGGTCATAGACAGTCCCACAGGAATTTGACTAACCTTGTAAAAGATGAGCCAGTAAAGTCCAGTTCCCACAGTGACGGTGAAGAAAACATTGGCAAGATCTCCGGCATAAAATAACAAAAACATCAGCATAGTCTGAGGCAGAAAGAGAAAAAAACTACCATTATTTCAAAGCTTTGCATAACCAAAGAGATTGAAGTTGTTTAAATATGACATGTTAAATATACTGTACCTGCACATCAATAATCGGAGAGGCGATCCTTCTCTTCCAGCTGACAGTCTTCAGTAAAGAGTACAGCACGGCTACACCACCCATTACACCGAGAGCAGTCTGTGTACACAAAAAACATATCAGAGCCACATCTAAAACTAAATCGCTGTGTGCTGTGACATAAATACCAAAAGGCATCAGCCAAAAACAAAACAATTTGAGCATTTCATTCATACTTATACTCACATCTGTCTTTATGCGAGCCTCATTCTGATCCATCTCGTACTCCACAGCAAATGTTGTCTAAAAATACAGTAATGATTTCATTGCAATGCAAGCCAATCAATAGCTTGTTTTTGAGATAAATAAATAATCGACTCATTTGACATTTAATCTTTTTAAGACAAAGTTTAGAAAGAAAAACAAATTTTCTGAAGCTTTTGAAGATAGAGAACTTAACCTGAACCTGAGTTTGTGTGTGCTTGTATGGCCTTTTTTGTAAGGACCAATTTCAAATTTACAGAACACCTTGTAGAGAAACTGGACAGCATGCACAAATGTCATCATCAGGACATTTGTGCATTGAGGAGACACTGTCCCAGTCCTACTGCAAAGAACTCATGAACCACAAAACTACTATAGAAAAAGAAACATGTTTGTGTGTGTGTGTGTGTGTGCGCGTGCACACTCTACTTACAGACACAGTTTGCTTATTGATATCTGTGATGGGTACGTCTCTATAGGACACATGCATCAGAGGGGGAAATATCTGTCCTTCCTGGGTTCGTGGAACCAGCTGAAACCTACCAAATACATGTTTGATCAAAAACATATCTTCACATAGCAGTTAAAAAAATAATCTTTTAATATCCTCATTTTGTAATGTTGGTGCGCACAGTGGGAGCCCACCTAATTTTAATACTACTGGCAACTCGGATGACTTTGGGTGGGAGGGTCGTGTTCTTCTCTCTTCCACTCAGTGTGTCAACAAGAAACATCCGTCGAGACAAATACCAGTTCTTCATGTTCTCTGTAAATAAATACAATTTATTGAGGCAGGGCATGCAAACAAACACACACACACACACACACACATACTAACATTCTAAAAACTAAAAATCCACCTTGGTTGATGAACCGTCCATTGTATTGCTGGTTGTAGACTAGTGTAGGCAAGGGAAGAAGTTTCTTGTTTTCTCCTCCACCAAGATCCATAAAGACATCATAGAACAACGGCTCAGAATGGGTTCCCAACAGCCCTGCAACTGAGAGCTCACACTACACAAACACACAGACACATATTTTATAATACGACTAACAAATGACAATAACAAATGATGATAACAAATAATGGCTGGTTAAAAAAGCTCAGAAAGGGCTGTATTTCTTAAGGAAACTTAAGAAAGCAAAATTCCCACACCAAGTTCTTGTCAGCTTCTACAAAGGAGTGATTGTAAGCATCCTGACTGGAAATATCATAAACTAGCATGGGATATGCACGGCCCAGGACAGGAAGACCCTACCACAAGTGATAAAAACTGCCCAAAACATCATTGGTACCCATCTACCAAGCATCAGTGATATCGGGGAGGTGAGGTGCCTGCGCAGAGCCAAGAGGATACTGAAAGACAACACCTAACCTAGCCACAGCCTGTTCACCCTGCTGCCGTCAGGCAAATGATACAGAAGTATCCGCTGCTGTACCACCAGACTACAGAGCAGCTTCTTCCCTCAGGCTGTGAGACTACTTAATACACCGTCTGCACTCCTCCATGTTTAATAATTTTATTTAATTTTTTTTCTACAATCAATTAATCAATCAAGAGGGAACCACACTTTAATTTAATTATGCAACCTGTTGTGTAATGACCAATAAACTTCCTTGTATCCTTGTAACAAGAGAGATCGTGTAATTAAATTACAGAGAAAAAAACTCAAAACACTCACACTTTGTTGGTAAGCAGTTCCAAAGCTGAAGGCTGCTGCCTGTTTGGTGGCTGTTTCAGGACAAAGCTAATACAGTAGAAGAATATGTTGTAAGTATATGACAACTTCCTATATGTTTATACTTTGAATGAATTATGTGAAAACTACCAACTTTATATTACTAATGGTAACAACATTTCAATCAGAAATTTGTATTGTTAACTGCTGATCCAAGCAGATGAGTTACAAAGCTCTTGTGTATTCAGGCCTTATATTCCATTTTATCATCAGTCATTTGACATATTACCTGGAGAGTGCCTCCCTCTACCCGCTCCCATCTAAGGAACTCTCCTCTGACATTGTAGACAGCAGCCAGCAACTTTATGTCAGTGTTCTGTCAGATAAACAAGTAAGTCAAAAAAAAGCACCTCATTTCTGGTTTATTGCTCAGTTTAATGAAGTACTTTTCCATTAGATTTATTTCTTTCCTGTTTTTTCATTCTGATAACTTAAAAATGATTTGTCAATGATTACCTTGTTTTTTCCTCTGAAACTGAACACAATGGGAACAGGATCAGTTTGAAGCACTCGACTTGCCAGTCCTGGTTCGTCCCCATAGTAAAGCCATGGCAGATTAACTCTCCTGGAGACAGAGTGACCACTGTTAACTGTTCTTTTTTTGCACAGGTAGTATAAGATTTACACATATGCCATGATAATGTTACGTACCAGTAGGAAATGTCTTGAACTGAGCTAAAAGCAGCTCTAGATCTAAAGATGGTGTTAAAGAGACCACAGGCATCTGTAGACACGCTGCTGAAGGAGTGCATGTTCATCACGCACATGTTCCCAAGAGCCTGACATGCCGTCAGGTTGGAGAGGACCTGTAACCACACAGCTTGTTCATTCAGAGTAACTGAAACACACAAAAATTTTAATAATACACATAAATAAAAGCGCAACTGTTATTAAGAGGTGCAAATTTATACTTTATGCATATTAAGATTACTTGTGCATTTTTACTAGATGCATTGTGGCATCTACTGCAGTTCAAATTTGATGGCTTAATTGACTGTCTATGAAATGTCATAAACATTAACAGCTATCCCATTTACCACAATGATAAAAAAAAAATCATCTCCAAAACATCCTAAAATCCAAAATTTTCTAGTGTCATTAAAGCACATCTCTTGTGGCAGTGTGTGGCTGAGACCAGAACAGAACTGGCTTCCTGTGATGTTAGATAAAGACAAATGAAATTACAAGGCAGGCTGCTGCCGAGGAGTACAGATTTTTGACAAACCAGGCAGACTGGACACTGTACTTCTGCAAAGCAAACAGAAGAGAAAGCACAAATCAGAATACATCAAAATAACCAAAATAAAGCTAGCAAGTGTGAAAAGAGACTCACCAACTGGGCATAGTTGACACTGGGATTCACATTAGTGGACAGGCTGCTTGGAGGGAGACATAATCCTCCTGCCTGAAAGAACACATACCAGCTATTGATGATACATATATTCTATGATCCTATAACTTAATAGGGTGGGTATGATGTGTCTAAAAGAGGGTATGAGGCTAAAGGGTCAGCAGAACTCACCAGGACATTGGGAGGTTTACACACACAGGAGGTGTTAATGAAGGTGGCCTGACATCTCTCACACCTAAAAGACAGTATTGAGACTGTTCCAGGCCATAAAATACTTTACAAAGAAAACCTGTAATTAAGCAGCCTTTTATCACACTCTGACAGCCCCATACCAGTGGTGCTACCAAAGAGTGAGCAGGTCAGATTAACCAAATGGGAAAAAAATGTAATGGAAGGGATAAAATGGTGTTGATGAGAGGTTAAGGGGGGGGGGGGGGGGGGGGTTGTGAATTTTTTTAAGTTTGGGAAAAATTTTTTAATTTTGAGCATTAAGGAATGAGATATCCTAAGTTTAAGCACCAGAGCCACTACATCCTTTAATTTACAAAATGCAACTAGATGGCATCTACTGTCAAATTCCCCCCTGCCCGGTAAACATCTATATCAAGCTCAACATGCATGTTTGTGGCATGTTCTAAAGTTATATGTGTCAGGATTATATAATTTCTAAAAGGTTTATTGTGCAAGTTCTTCATGATTAAGATTCACAGTTGCTCTTTGTTTATTCTTAACTCCTATCTATTGTTCTTAACAGAGTTTCTTTCTCAGCCTTTTTCTGCTGAAACTAAAATTTCAAGGCTGAATCTCTCATTCTTCTTGCTGATTAGTTTGACACTAAAGGGGGAACTGGCAGTTGAATAGTTTAATAAAAGAAACAGTCAAGGCAAACTGACATATCGTGCGCTCCATAAGACAATATAATTTTAAAAAGCATACATAATCAAAAAGACAAAGTGTCACATTAATGTAAACTGATCATTTCTATTTTCGCAGATAATCTCAAATGCCTTGGTCAGCAGCTTGACCATGAATGTTCATGAAACAGTTACGTCTTACAGGATTGATACACACCTGTCTCCACTGCTGTTTGGTACAGACAAATCAGGGGCATTTCTATCACATTCTTCACACCTGGCCTTTTCCAAAAGGCTTCCATTGCGATGTCTCTCCACTGGAAAAAACAAACCATAATTAGCCATTTAAACATAGCAAAAAATTATCTATACGACTTCATTATTGCACAAGCACATCTACCATTGAAGACAGTTTGTTAAGTTCATTCTTAAAATTCATAAATAAGTCCTGTGATTGATGACTCACCTAGGATGTCGCCTTGTCCGCACTGGCACTCCCCATCATCATTAAGACTACCCGGACAGCTGATACACCCAAACCCACCTTTTATCACTGCCTATTAAAGAAAAAGGTAAATTGTGTGTAGCAACTGTGTAGGATGAGATGCATCATCTATGTGAAATGAACGGCATATATATTAAAGGAAAGGTACACATACAGGCTTGTCAGAGGGACATTGCTGACAAGTAATGGATGCCTTATCAGTGATGAGAGTTTGGTATCCAGGTTTGCAAATACAGCTCAATCCTGCAAAAAGAGGGAAACCATTGCAAATTTGGAGAGAACAGATTATGTTATACAGCATTTAGTTCTGAAATATTTACTTAATAACAAATCTCAGCTAAATTTTCCTTCTTAAAAGAAATAGTAACAAGTCTGTCACAGTATGGCAAAGCTGCAGAAACACAAGACAAAGGATTAGCTATGGAGACGAATATGGGTTCATGCATGCTCTGTTTGAATATGAGGTATGTACAACTGGAATCTCACCCACCAAAAAGAGAAAAGTGACCCCTAGATGAAAAAAAGGTGTCACACGTATTATACCTAATAATGGCATTTGTAGAACAAAAGGAAATGCAAGGAGGATACCCTGTGGGAACTGCCTTATGGTAAAGTTTAATTACTTTGATTAGAGTTATAATACCGATACTGCTTGAGGAGTGAATATAATGGTTATTATTCTTGTATAATATAAAAAAATAAGCACTTTGTTTGTGTAGAGCTTTTTTAACTAGGTTACAAAGTGCTTAGGAAAATAAAACAACAAATTAAAACAAAAACAAAAACAAATTAAAAAAAAGATCATAAAAACACAGAGGGATAAAACAAGGTTAAAAAAAAGGAAATTGGCAAGAGAGGGAGGATTATAGCTGGCACCATCTTAATTTTTTGTAAAGACTTTCCTACGTGAAGTTTTGTAAGAAGGCATTTAAAAGAAGCTATTACATAATAAGATATTAACCATAATCAGGTCGTGATATTTTTTGGCTTGTTTTCATTGCTATAAATTTATGATCATCAGACTCTTCAAATTCTGCCATTTAGTCCTTATAACTTGTCAATATAATTAGGATGAAGAAAAGATAGCAGTAAGTAGTCCTGGTTACCCTAAACAAAAGAAAACCAAAACAGAGTGAAGAGGAAATCCCCTGAACCTTCTGCTGCCTTGAAAAAAAAAACTTGTCCTTTTAATTTCCTTTTTCTCTAGTCTGCATCATTTGCATCAAAGACAAATCATTTAAATATATGTATACATGTTACTTTCCACTGAATTCAAAGACAGTGTGACAGAAACTGGGCTTGCCTCAGCCTTATTTGAGGATTTTCTGAGAGACAGATACCTAAAGAAGAGGAGGGATTCTTGTTAAAGAATTGCCAAAATTGAGAGCCTTGCTGCAAATTCAGATCTGGAGTTGATTTCACTCCTGCTGGAGCACTTGCAGGTCAGTGTTTTGGAGTGAGTCAGAAAATCTTTCTTGCGCTCTTGAAATTATTATTTTATAGACATTTAACTTTCCATTTTGACTCCCAATAAGTAATTACTAATTTGTTGCTTGATAAAGGGGAACAGTGTATCTGTCATCTTATCAGGGGTTGTTGTTGTACTGTTGTGCTCTTACCAGAGATGTAATGAATAGATTGAGTGGAGCTTATGCAGTTTTCTGACCAATCAAGCAAAAGTCATTCTTTAATCATTAAATAAAAGGTATTATACGTTCTTTTCTTTCTTAATATTGGAAGGCAGGTACAAAGGCATTACAGGGTTTGAGGGTAACAACCTGCACGTGAAATATGGTTTGAGACTGTTTTGTGAGGACAGCATTTCCTTCTCAGTATTATATATTTTTTATGTAACAATTTTTGGCAAACTGTAGCAAACTCAGTCACCATTTTGCTTTTACAGAACTAGAACAAGTTCACAGATAGCAGTTATAATTGGCTGTTTATTGCTTTCAAAGCTACATTCCTTTTGCAGTGTAACTGTACTTGATGATTGATTTCAGTTGATTTCAATCCAGAAACAATCTCCAAAGCTTGATGCATTAATGGAGAAACTGTGCTGTCTGGGCCAGTGAAAATACATTTAGGGCAACTGAGGGGAATAACAAAATATTATATAATCAGGTCTGGTCTGGTTGGCATTTGACCTTTACATGCCCAAACCAGGTCTGGTTTGGGCATGTAAAGGTCAAATGCCAAGAACAATGAAAGCATTACGGTGTCTGTAGTTTAGAGAAAACATTATTTGATAAAAACATAAGATAAATTCAAGTCACACTGACACTCAATTTTAAGTTTACCTAGACTATTGTCCAAGGCTGAGTGATGTTTCAAAATAATCACTGAGTTTCAGTGGAATCAGATTATGAAAACATGAATGTATTATATTATTGCTCTACACAGTTTGGCTGCTTGGACTGAGGATTGTTGGCAAGTAACAACATTTGTTGTTGAAGTTTATAGAGCTAAAACAATAAATGGATTTAGTAGCAGATTTATAGAGAAAATTATTCGGATCATCAGTCAACAGTACATTTCAGTCCGAAGTGCTTAATCTCATCCGATCCCCCTTTCTTACTAAATAATGATGACAACTTGATGCTTTACTTTGCTTTGCGTGATAATAAATACTCAATGACATGGTGATTTTGTTTAAAAAGAGTTTGGTACTTCATTGTCTCCTAACTATTTCAATATCTTCCAAGAAAAACAAATCGTTTATAATAAATAATCGGCAGCTCTTGTTTAGAACATATGACGAGTTTGGATCAATCAATGCATGAAATTTTATTGCTTTTGTTGACTTTTATAACATATATTTTGCATATTACAGACATATCCTGATACATATTGCTATGGATGATGTTAAAAAAAATTAAAATATTCAATTATTTATGTTACCAAGCTATTATGTTATGTTTATGCCATGTTTCCCAGGCTTACTACTTACCTTTTGGGTCAGGCATTATCTTTACTCTACATTAGTTATAATTAAGTCTATATATATAACGTTAAACACAATCAGAACCATGTGCATTCTGGGTAAAGAGCAATTTAACGTTACCCTTCCAATGGCTAAACTATAACAGTTACGCTGGCTAACTAGCCAGATTTTCGGCTCCTATTGAAAACCTCTTAGCCATTAACCTAGCTAAGAGTTACCAAACTCTATGTGCTTTATTTGTTTCGTGCTTGGCTGACCACTCCACAATTACAGTTTATTTGCTTTAAAGTAATATCAAAGCCACTTCTGTTATCAGAATAGCAACATAACGCTCAGTTCTAGTGTTGAATGATGGTAACAGACCTGCTGGGCTACGTCGTTGATTCGGACCGCACCTCACACACGAGAGACTCGAGATATCGAAATATTCGTCCACACTACAATTTGAAGGAGCCTTAAAGGAGACGATAAACTGCTGGCAATTGAGTAGATGTATGTATGTTAAAAGATACGACGTTAGAAGCACTTTGTATTTGTTAACGACAAACGGTGGCGTCCCCGTCGCCATGGTAAACAACGGTGTGTGCTTTTACCCACAATCCTATCCATCCTGCGTGATGACGTAGCAACCAATTGCGTCGCGCTAATAGACGTCAACCGATGTAGTTGCGAACTTGAAACCAGGGAAATATTAGTTTAGGGATAACTGTGACTTCATTTTTGATGGGAAATACTCGCTTCTTTTTGAAAAGTCCATCATCTTTTTTTCTCTGTAATCATCTAATTCTAGCAGATGGTCACAGTAGGCTTTTTGTGTTTTTAAAAAAATAAGACAAATGGGAAGGTCTTTTTCTGTGTTGTTTGGCATGAGATAAAAAAATGTAATCACAATAAATTCAACTTAGAAGTCAAACAGTTCTCAGGTTTTAACTTTGTCAATAATTTGGCTCAGCATCTCTGAGCTATGACTTAATCTAGCATAAAGCATTGAAAGACACCAGCAGCTTAACAACAAAAATCAATACAATTTAACCTTAAGCAGCACAAATCCAGTTAGAGCACACCTTGTCCAGTGTTGTCTGATCTAATTTATCACCAATCCCATTTGTGCACAAAAAAGTTTCCCTCTTCATGATATCAACAAAAAATTTGCTCAGCTCAATCATTTGACTGTGTTTCTGAGGTTGTGCTTTACTTGGCAGAAATTGCCCCTATGGTAGGAGTAAGGGAAGAGACATTTGTAGTGTGGTGAGTGTTTGATAAAATTAATTAATTGTCTACATCACTTTTTAGTTTGAAAGCTAAAGCAAACTTCTTATATATAATTACAAAACAACACAGACCATCTTAATTAAACAGAATATATAGTCTTTGTTGGGGTTAGTAAATAAAAAAACCCCTTTTTTAGAAGAGTAACAGTTAAACTTGACTGACTGTGGAAAAAGCTGTAATGGAACAACAGCTTAGTTTCCTTTGGTTTATCTCAAATTTGTATGCGATTCTTCTGAGAGTAGATGAGTCACAGGCGGACTGTTGGCAGGAAATGTGGGCAACAATCTTGCAGCTGTTTCTTATTCACTTCCTGAAAATGATCACTGTGATTTGCGTAGTCCTCAAGGGAGCCAGAACCTCACAAGAAATGAGTGAGTACATTTTTAAAATGCAAACATCATGATACAAGATAAAGCTCTGTTTATAGAGTGTTTGTGAAGTGCTGAATTTATCTAAATATTATCTATTAGTTTAAAGGACAACAAGTAGATTAAATGGTGTATATTTATAGAAACCTTTCAAAACAAGTTTGATTTTTTTTTCTATAAATGTGTGTAAGACACTCAGTGCCACTGGGAAAGAAACCTTGAAGATGGAAGAGAAGCAAAAGGGGCTGAGATATGTAAAGAGTCTTTTTCTGGGCTGATGACTGTGATGTGTTTTAGAATAACGGACCAAGTGCTTGGTTGAAGACTTGTACCTTTTTTTTTGGAGAGGATTCTTGTCTCAGCAAATAAACAGAGAATCAAAGAAGGTGTACTTTTGAGATACCCTGACTGGAGCTAGCACTCCAATCCAGTAGGTGGCGGTAATGCGCATTAAATACATATCAGACCAAACAAACGTAAAGGGAGCGTAGAAAAAGAAAAAAAAAGTGCGCACTGGGGGCATGCGGTACGTGACCGTGATTAACTTGAGACAAGACAAAAAACACGAAAACACTCATAAAAAACACCTGTGAGCAATTATCCTTCGTACCCAGCAGTGGCTGTAAGTATCCTGGCATGTTTCTTGAAGACAGAAAACTTGTTTTTCTTCATTCTATGTTTTCATCAGAGCTCCTGCATAACGCACAAGTTTTTTTGGCTGATAGCTCGAGGTTATGACAGTCATACTGTATTTGCATTTTTTGTGTTTTTCACCATTGTTGTCTTGATTTTCAGATAACCACTGACCTGGTATGAAATGACAATAATCCTGAGATTGCAAGGCCTTGATGAGAAGGCAGGTTCTGAGGACATACGGACATTCTTCAGATACCTTCACATACCTGATGGTGGAGTTTACATAGTAGGAGGAAGTCTCAAAGAGGCTTTTATTGCATTCAACAATGAGAGAGATGCCCAACTTGCCATGCGGTCTTCTGGTAATGACCTCAAAGGGTCTAAGGTAACTCTACATATAAGCAGCATGAAAGAGCTGGAGCACAAATTAAAGTCATTACTAAAGAGAAAGAAACGATTTCCCACACAACTCAACAGCAAGAGTCCTGAGCCATCTCCAGAGACAAATCTTCCACCTTTGAATGCAGGGCCTCATACTCCAGATACTACAAATCTACCGGAGCCGCTTAATTCTGATACTTTAAATTTACAAGTATCAAATACACTTGATTCCAGTACTGCCTTTCTTCTTGGGATTTGTACAGTCCTCAAAGGTCTTCAGTCATGTCATCAAAGTTCAAACAATGTGGGAGTACCAAGCATTGATTTACCCAAGATTGACGACACAGTTGTGTCTAATGAGGTGAGGATACCAGAGCACACTTTAGGCTCAAAGCCAGGCTATGTCAGACTCTTTGGTCTGCCAGTCTCAGCTACAAAAGACGACATTTGTCTTTTTTTCAGAGGGTTGAAGGTACAGGAAGCCATAGTAAATGTAAAGTTGGGTCTTGGTTATGGCTGCCTTGTGAAGTTTGCAAGCTTGCAGGAAGCACATGATGCTCTTCTCTTCAACAAACAGTCATTTGGCCCCATCTGTGTGGAGGTACGCGGAGCAACTGAGAAGATGTGGACCAGTGCGCTGCAAGAATGTGAAAATGCTTTGGATGTTGGAGAGACAGTGAAACCAAAGCAAAGTCCTCTTAAGGAAACTGTAAACCATAAACCACATTCCACTGCACTGAAGATCAAGAGGCGATCTGTCAGCTGTTTACCATTGAAATCACCAAAAATGCCAAGACCTGACAGCAACTCAACTACTGCCTTATCACCACCTATTGAGTACACTGTCATGGTCAGAAATCTCCCGAAGACAATGACAAAAACTGAAATAAAAGAATTGCTTGGATGTCCAAATATTGCACACAAAAACGTCCTACATCTTCTGGACAAGGAAGGCAACAGAACACACACAGCTTTTCTTATTTTTAACTGCATTGAGGATTATGACTATGCAATGAACCTTTCTGGCTGCCACGTGGGCTCTGATGTCATTGAGGTCTCATCAATTACTAGAAAGATTATGAGGGACATGATGGCTGAAACCCATCCCAGGAATCTAATGATAGACTCAAAGAAGAAACCAGACAGAAAGAAGAAATCCAATCCAGTCAAGACACCAGGGGAACCAAGCATGAAAGTGGACCCTGCACCTCAGACATGCCTGTTTGTCAGGAACATGCCAGAAAATGTACAGAAAAGTCAAATAAAAAGCCTTTTCAGCAACTACAGAGTGAAAGATGATAGAATTATCTTACTGGTTGACAGTGATGGCAAGGGTATTGGTGAAGCTGTGGTTCAGTTCAAATCACAAAAACTTGCTTCATTGGCTCAAAAGCTCCATGGTCAGGACTTCCTGGGGGCAGAAGTGCTTCTTACCAGCATAAATGTGAAGCAGATGGAAGACATCTTAGCAAGAAACGCTTCAAGAATTGGAACAGCGATACCCTGATGGAGAAATGATGACCAAGACTGACTTTGAGATCTTAATTTTTCAGTTAAGTTTGTTTTCCATCTGAAATTCTGTTTGATATCAGTGTACTCTGTTTTGTACTTTGTTTTTGATCATACTCAATTGCTGTAAAGAATTTATCCACATTCCCTCTGTGAACAGTATACATATTAAAATAAATGCTTTTTTAATGCTGTCATGTGGCCCATTTATTAATCCAAGAGAATGTCCAAGAGAGATCTTTGATATTATTGTATGTGGATCCACAGGATCCACTTTTGAAACAGCCAGCAGGTTTCCTACTGCAGGAACCTTTGATACTGGGAAGGAAGTGACCTCAACCACACAACCAGGAGGAAATATATGGTGTTATCTCTGGATGATTTAAGGCATTTTGCATCTGCCTAGACTTCGCTTGTAGAGTGTCTCATGACACCCCTGGAGTTACATTCACGACCAATTTTGGCATCATCAAATCATTATTGTTTATGACATGAAGAAACTGAAGACATTATTTGCAAGGAAAAACATTTTTTTCCCCCATAACTTTTATTAGAACTGGACCATGGAAGAGTAACAGTGGTCATACAGTTATGATCAACTGGTGTTGCTGAGAACATGCACATTATTAAAAAAAAAACTCCGTACAATTCTGGAAACAAATCCTCTTCAGTAGTCAACATTCAAAAAGGAAGCTGTAGGTAGCAACAAAACACTCCTATAGAGTATGTATTTACACAAAATCAAAATATTTTAACTCCTGGAAAATTGTGACGACTGCACACAGAAGACGGGACAAGACGACTGAGGTATCACATCTTGTGATGGTCATTTGTAATATCTTGGTGTACTATCAGAGTAGCTGGATGGACCTGCAGAAAGACAAGATGAACAATATCTCAGTATGACTTCCACTTCCATATTTTGTTGGTGTTTTTTATTTAACAAATACTATTGTGTGACTCAAGACACAGACACACTGAATGAAAAGGTTGAGTGAAGACATAATGCTTGCATACCTGAGAGACTAAGTGAGTATCGTTCGCTACTGCTTGGCAGTCTGGACGGTGTAGAGGAGAAGCCTGTGGAACTCATTGACAGGCTGTTCAGACTTGAACCCTGAGGAGGAAACGATGAGACAGACCACTTAAAATAAGATGATGTACATGCCAAGTTTACTTTTTTCTTGTAACACATGCAAATCTGGTTTTGCTCATGTCAGATCTTCAAAAGCAGATAGTGAAAAAAGTCAGGCTAATTAGATTTAACAGCTTATCTTAAAGATTTGGGTTAAAAATCAAGGTATGACACAGAATTGTTTCCTGGTAAACAAACTCCATACCGTGGATACGCTTCTCAGTCTGTACTCCATCAGCACATCTGTTAGTTTCTGTGTCACCTTCAGGACAAGCTGTGCATCACTCTCATTTTCTATCCGGAATGTATCCTAAAATCATATGTTGGAAAGTTACTCTTTGAACAAAATAACAATGACAGTTCTTAAGTCTTGAAGGAACCTGCTATGAGAAATAAGACACAAACCAGGTAGGTTAGAAGTGTATTGGGGAGGCTGTTACTTTCTGGTGCTGCTCCCATCAAGCCTGGCCTATCCAGTGACTTGTTGCTGCTTCCCATTTGACCACCCCGGTAGTCCTCAGGATACATCCTGCCAGGGTTGTCCTTCAGTAGTCCACTCCTTCCATAGCCATCTCTTCCAGCACCTTGTCCAAAACTATTTCCAGCAGGATGATGACCCATGCCATCTGGAAAAGGTCTTTGATCCATACCAGAATCAAGAAAATCTTGCCTGGTTGAGTAACCTCCGAAGCCGGGCTCGTCAAACTCTCCCCCTGGGTAATCAGAGAGAGGACCACCTTGAGGAGGAAACTCTCCTGGAAACCTTGGGTTGGAGAACCTTGGACCTGTGAAAAGGAGATGTTCTTTTCTTGAAATACATACAATGATTCAGTTTAATAGACGCATGTTCACTATTGCACAGATTACACTTCAATAATAACAACTCACCAAAGGGTGGTCCATTTAGTCCCATCCCTGCTGGTGGTGGAGGTGGTGGTAGTGGTGGTGGTGGAGGCATAAATTTAGGAGCAGCAGAACCTGTTAGAGAGGTGTTATGGAAATGTGAATGTATGTACATGTGCTCTTTGTTCTAGAGATACTTAATCCGTTTGCTTCAGTTTCTAACCACATTCAAGGTCTCTTATTATAAAGGCATCTGCTTCTTAGATAGGGGCTATCTCCTTGTCTGTCTGTTTCCAGGAGGACAGCTGAACTCAGGAATGTTCTGTCTTGAGAGTATTCTCCAGACTTGATTAACTGACATGATTAACTGTTTACCCCAG
>JAPZDY010000025.1:11904976-11916806 GCA_029783645.1 Ctenochaetus hawaiiensis
TGACATGATTAACTGTTTACCCCAGTCCATTAATAATGAAACTGCCTTCGTCTGTCAGTTGCAGAATCTTCTGTACTCTGTGCTGACAGTTTTGCAAACGCTTATTAAATACACAAAGACAATCTCTGTGTTTGATCTTTATTTTCAGATTCCCACCACAAAGGAAAACATAAGAAACAAACAAAGTCAAGGTAACTAACAAACTGACCAACAGGAAATCCTCTATTACTAAACTAATTAATAGCAGAGTAACTTACGGAGTCCTTTGAAAGCAGGTACCTCACAAGGTTCCTTCAGAATCACCTGGAAGACACAATAGAAACAGTTATGGTCAATATAAAATCAAAGTGTATGAAATAAGTTAAGAATTGGCTCCAGTGTAAACATAGGACTACCAGGGAAGAGCTAGCTGCTTACACTGGTATCATACTGGCTAAAATGTTGGTGACAGTCCTATGTAGACATATGTATGTAAACAGCTGGCAATATTAGGGTCATGTCCATATATTGTAGTTACTAGGATATGCCTACTTGTTACAAAGACATATTCAAATGACCATTACTGGTAGGACAATCTAGTCTATTTTTTTTAACTTAGTCTCAATCGTAAGTGAATAGTCTCAGGTACACACTTTCAGTTGTCCCCTCCCCTCTGTCTTCTCCACCTCTGCTGCAACTTCTTTAATTGCCTTCCTTACAGCTGGGTCTTTGATAGCATCCTTCTCTTCATGGATGACTTTTTCAGGATGAACCTTTTTCTGTGCACAAGGCAGAGAAGTATAAAAATATTTTTGCAGTGATATCAGGCCTTTAAGGACAACTAAAAAGCCAGCAATACTAACCAGGTATCTGTAGCTGTGTTTCCAGCCTTTAACGTGGGCAAGCATATCATTCTGTAAACGGGAAACGACGCAGAGCTTGCACTGGTAGTGTGGAGGGACAGATTTACTGGGGCTACGGTACTCCCACACATACTGAAGACCTACAAACATGTAATGATTATTAGTTTTGCATTTCTTTATAGGAAGAGAAGAAGGGTGAGTAGATGTATGTAGGGCAAGTAGCCCTTCTGCTTACCAATGATGCAATCTGTGACACCCTTCAACTGTTTGCTGAGAGAGGGCATTGTGTGGATAGATGTCCCTTTGGTGAACACTGAGAAAACATGACAGTGATAAGCAAAGAGCAAAAGCTTTGTAATGGTCCCAAATGTATAAACAAGAGAATCAATAAGGTTCATGTCCAGCAAACTCAGCAAGTCATTTTGGTATAAATTTCTGAGAAGAAACCCATGATTACACTGGCTGCAGTGTCTGATGGCCAATGAATTTTATTGAGTCTACATTAACTGAACAACAATAAGTCACCCCAACTCCTCATGTGCTTTTAAAATGCGGGGGAAGAACGGGAACTGCAGTTCTCGGCTAACCCCCATTTAGACCCAGACTGGGCTGCAAGACACCAGCTCCTATGATGTGCTGCTTCTCACTGTGCCCAACCACTGAAGTATGACACTTCTGTGTTACACTAGTGAGCAGTCCAACTGTGAATGCACAATAAAATCCTTGTGTGGTTAAAAATGTTTTTGTAAGCAGGTGAGATTTACTCAGATCAAGAACTAATTGAACACAACACAGTATCACTCAAGCCTGAATAGCACATTCATCTATATAATAAAAATAATTACTGCACTCAATAGTGTTAAAAAAATATCCTATGGGGAAAAAAGAAACAAAAACTGTTAACACAACATTCAGCACAAAAGAAGTAAATTAATATGCAATCAGCAGCCATTGCAATTGCATGGCTGAATCACTGCATGTCCTGCTGTGTTGAGACCATGTGTCATGTCACCACCGGCTGAGGGAGCTTGCAGAATGGTCTTTAATGTAGCAACATCTTAGGAGAATTGGGATGACATTGCGAAAATTGTTCAGTATATTTTTAGAACCATCTACATGTTGAAAATTTGACTCTTAAGTCAGAAATTTGTGGCAAGATACTGGACATGGTTTACAAGATATTTCTGAAGTGGCAAATGCTGATCTCCAAAGATCAAAACCATAGATGGCACCACAACTGCCCACATCTCTGAGAGTTTGAGTCTCAACTCAAAGAGTGGTGAACATACCACCACACAAGACATGAAGCTGGGAAATCAAGATCTCAAGCTTCAACTCCCAGTACGAGCAGTGGCACCATGTACACAAGGACTTACCTATATCAGCAGAATGCTGCGGCTTCTTTCTCTGTCAATGGAGGGAATAAACCCACATGAAAGAGAGAGACACATTAGTGACAGGATGACACTTAGCAGAGGACTGAACTCCTCGTCCACGTCCGCCATACTCTATGCCATAGAGCTCTTCCTTATTCTCCATGACCCCCACACCAAGCAGTGACTGTCACAGACACAAGTGTGTAATATTGAGTCTGGAAACGTGTAGTTTGGTGATTAGTCTAAATTCTCAATGAATGAGAATGTAGAACATCAACATTATATTACCAGTTTCAGAGAAAAGAGACAGAGTTGAAACTCTGAGTGAAGGCAAAAAACTCAAAGTCAATATGCAAAAATAGTCTACAGCCACAACAAAGATCACTGAGATCAAGACCTCAGTATTTCCAAGGAGAACTGAATTGAGACATTGCACCAAGTCTTTGCTCTTGCAGCACAGTGTATTGAGGCTTCACATCCAGTATGGTGTGTTTTAGAGCCCTGCATCTAAGTTTGACAAATTAAATCCTAAATGCAAATAGTGTCATTACTAAACTTTCACCACCTATATGAAACAGCAAATATGGGAGTGTTGTTAGTTTAAAATAATCTAAAAACATGGATGTAATTTTGATAGATATTGCTCCTGAATCATCCCCTTTAATAAATAAGGCCAGGAGACAATACACAGACAAGCAGTCAATCACAAGGGAAAATTAAAAATATTATAAGGTTAAAACATCTAATTATAAAGTAAAATACTTTGTGTTTTATAAATATACCTGTACATCATACAACAAGTTTATGTACTTCTTGTACCAAATTTTGGTCGTGTGTAGAAGTCACTGCAACAACAGTCAGTTTTGCAGCTATTTTATGTATTATGGTACAATCAAGAAACTGCTTCTTAAACAAAAGTTTCACAGAATCCCTTCAGCAGTAGCACTGCCAAAAAATAGGCCGTTCGGTTTTGAGCTTGACAGCACTCAGAAGTAAACACTGTGTACCCTTTAATTAGATATTGGTTCAGAGAACCAAGGTCAACTTGCACATAAGGCTCAGTGTCAAATAAAAGAAGTGGAAAATTAAAGCAGCTTCAGAACACTGAGAAAACGATTGCATTGTGCATCCGACGGGCTAGACTTTATAAAACTGATGCTTGAAAATTTATTTAAATCACTACAATGATAACAGGGCAGATCTGAGAAGCCCAGCTTAATGAGTGGGTTCTTCGTTGAACCAACACAACCAAGCCTGGGAGGCTGACATCGAGTCCGCCTAGATTGCTGCCACCTGGCCCTCCATCAGGTATCATGACAGCCAGTGCACAATATTATCAGCAAGAAAAAAAGCAAATCATGTGTCCTTCATGAACGCTGAGGACTATACAAAAGACGTACAACGAGCTTTTTTGCATCAATTGTGGTATGAATATTCGTAAAATGTGATCCTCACGAAAGTCACAGTCTATAAATAAGTTTATCACTTACCCTTGCATTTCTCTTTTGATTCGGATGTGGCCCATTTCTGTTTGGTGGAGGTTGGTTAACCGGAGTTTGAGCCTCCATTTCCTCAGATTCTCCGCTGTGGGACAAATTACACAGTAACGAAATATATTTATAAGTCGGGTAATAGAGACATCCTCGCACTAATGATTACCACGCTATAAGCTATCTGAACTGATAGAAAACTGTTAAACGCGTGTTATTTCGTCTCACTTAAGGCCTATACCAGCCTTGCGTTGCACCGGTTTTTGACAATTTTGCCTCAGCTGTTAAAATTAAGCTGTCAAAACAACAGATATTACGAGTATGTAAACTGGTTGAATAGTAAGATAAAAATCACTAACCCAATTTGACAAGTTTTAATGTAAAATGCACCTTCCGAAGAACTAGCTATGATATCACACAAAATCAAATTGCAGGTTACCGACAACAAGCCTGCAGGAAGTGAGCGGCCAACTTCCGCTCGGAGTAAAATCGACAACAGTGCTTTTGCCGGTTTGAAAAGACAACATATAACTTCACCCTTATTATAAATCTACGCTTCACAAAAACCCTAATATTCTCACAAGCAAAGCTGCCGAAAAGGGTTATTCAAATTAATTGCCAGATATTGGCAAATGTTGGTTTAATATTTTTGAGGCACTTGTGCGGGCAACCATGCAGTGCGTTTGTTTTGCACGCCAGGGTAAATTGTAATAACTTACCGGGGCAAAATCAAAACATGCTATGAAAATGTCTTACTTTCATGGGACACTTACGGGTGCTTCATCCTTTTAATACACAACTGGGTGAATTGATAATGTTTAGACATCTTTAAAAAACCTTTTTGGCCTCTCATAAAAGCTTTATATTGTAAGCCCCGCGGTCGCCGAGCTCTAACGGTCACTCAGCCAACGAGGGTTCCTAAACAGAGCTAGGACCCGATGCTTAAGCACGATATAGAAAACAATCATTTTCATTTTCTCACTTTGATAAATGTTAGCAGGAAAGCTGCTCTTAAGCTCAAAAACTGTGTGAATGTTTGATGCCTTGTAGACCTCTGACAGCCGTATCCAAGACTTTTTTTTCCAGTAAGTACAATAAAAAAACTGCCATGCATGATGCTGAACCGGGGTAACGTTACGAGATAGTTAGCTGCAAGCTAGCTAACTTCGCTACCTGCCCTGATTTAGGTGCAGCTTCCCTGTTGCGTCTCATGTGATTTAAAGTGCTTCTTTCATGTTATCTTTCTTTCATGTATTTTTTTCTCTTTAAAGTTTATGTTTTAATGCGACAGATATCCAGTCTAAACATATGCAAATGGTCAGTATGGTTTGTGTGATCAATACTCATTCAATCCTGTCATCTCACTTGCATGTCTGGTAACACCTACAGCACTTAGACTGCAGAAATGAAGGCCAAGAAGAAGAAGAGACAGGACGACTTCCAGAAGGTCAAGCTGAAGGTGGGAAAGACGAAGCCGAAAGCTGAAAATGCCACCAACACCAGCTTCCGCACGAGGGGAATCCATTTGTCTGAACAGCTGAAGAGGGACACAAGTGGCCCCACCACACACAGACAGCTTGGTATCAATGTAAGCTCATTTTTACATTTCACATTTTCACGTGTTTCTCATGCCAACTAACTCAGCAGAATTTCTGGAATATTAGAACTTACCTGCTTTCTCTCTCATGTCTTTTATTTCACTAGGACCTCCTGTCTCAACTCCATCATTACAATGCCAATGTGAAACATAGTGCCTTGTTGGGTTTGAGAGAGTTGTTGTCCCTGAATCCCTCTCTGTTAGAGCAGCATCTGTCTCGCCTGCTCTCTGAAGTAGCAGCTGTTTTCACAGACAAGGATGGCAATGTTCGTGTGGCAGCTACACGTGTACTCAAGTCAGTGAAGCAATATTGATACAGACACAAAATATTAGAGTAAGAGGAAAATAAAGTTCTTGTTTTCTTCCTCATGTAACATGAACTTAACTCTCCCACTGCATTCAGGTTTATTGCACAGTCTGTGCCTGCAGAACGAGTGGCTCCATTTTTCCCCCTCCTCAGTGCCCATCTGTCTTGTGCCATGACTCACATCGAGACAGGCATCCAAGAGGATGCCATGAAGATCCTTGATGTATTGCTGGAGCACTACCCTGCTCTTCTAGCAGCGCGGCCAGCTGTTCTTCTCACAAACTTCCTGGAGTTGATCTCTCACAGACAAAACAGCGGAGGAGCGAAAAAGGCCCAGGATGTTAAGGGTCGAACGTGGGCACTTTCGGTCAACCCAAGCAGGGCCGTGACGAGCCAGCAGTGGCGACTCTCTGTGCTACTCAGGTATGGAGGCCATGCACAAACCGACTCTAAAAAAATCAGTTAACTTACAGTTCTATCTGTCAACCCTTTGTTTTGTGTCTTTTGTATTTTAGGCTTGGGCGCTTTCTGCAGGCAGTAGTTGAGGAAAGACCAATGGAGGAAGGTGATATTTTTGTGTCAGCTGAAGGAGTTTTTGGCTCCAGTGGAGAGGGTAAGCTTATGCCTCTGAATCTCAACTGGGAAGAGCTCACCTACAGCAGGATTGGAGTTAAGGTGTATGAACATTCTGGGGCCAAACCAACTCCACGGTCCACTTTTAGATTCCGGTATGAAATCACAAACTCCTACAAAAAAAATCAGATACAGAAATTTGATGAAGATGTGAAGCAACAAAGAACAAACCATGTTTCAGCTAAATTTAAACAATTATATTTTATTCACAAAACTCTTTATCTTAATCTCTCATTGTGTAGACCAGAGGTGGACCCTGGACCTACAGTGGGTGAGGGTGTTGACTCAGCTGAGGCTGTGCAGAGCTTTGCAGCCACACTGGTACCTCTTCTGCTAGAAGTGTGGGTAGAAGCCAGTACCACTGACTGTCCATGGCCCAACACTGAGGGTTCTCACCTGCTCACCCCAGATGCCATGTCAGTTATGTATCAGGTGTTATCTATTCTACAGCTGCTCAGAAAACTGGCACCACAGCCAAATCACCAAGATGCACTGGTGAGATGAGAAATGCATTGGTATCTTTCAGACCTGTTTTGTACAAGAAAAGGTTTTACTAAAAGATTTTGTTTTTGTGTAGGATGCATGGTTCCATAAAGAATACCTTGGAGATTTCA
Source organism: Ctenochaetus hawaiiensis (assembly GCA_029783645.1). NCBI lineage: Eukaryota > Metazoa > Chordata > Actinopteri > Acanthuriformes > Acanthuridae > Ctenochaetus > Ctenochaetus hawaiiensis. The sequence goes on from JAPZDY010000025.1 coordinate 11,911,836, forward strand.
AGCAGCACTTTATGAAGAACTTTCCCTATGGTACTCGAGACACACCGAAACATAAAAAGAAGATTGATCTCAAAAGGTAAGAATATCAGTGTATACATTATCAAGCCACAATCCTTCCATTCCTCTTTCATTGTTTTGATGTTACATATTGTTATTCAGATTATTTGAGAGATGAAAAAAACAGTTAAAAGAATGTCTTATTTTTGATCATATGCCACAAACTTACGCTCTCAGCCATTTAATTTTCAATTTTCATGTTTTTAATTATCACTTTGTAAATTACATAGGATCAATAATCACATCTACACACATGAAGACCTAAACTAGCTTGAACTACTGTAACCACAGTGCCTGTTCTTTAGGAGCAAGCAAACTGCAGCTGTCCCAGGATTGACAGTGGAGCCCCTGGCCCTGAACATCACAATATGTCAGGTTATGGTGTCCCTCAGCCAGAGGCAAGGACTCAGCAGAGAGCTGGATGGAGACTGGCTGACGCCTCTGAGAACGTTTGTCCGAGACACTTTGGGCAGCGGAGTGAAACTGAGCTACAGGCAGCTCCATATGCTGTTGGGTACTGTATGGAAGATGGTGCTAACACAGAGGAGCAAAAGTAAGCATGTGTGATGTGACTGCGAAAGTTTGGCTGTTTTTTAACTAATAACAATTTCAGAGCTTTTTGACAAGACTAAGGGTTAGTAGCAGTTAGAAGTCATTTTAACATTTATATCTGTATGTGCCTTTGTATTTGTGCAGCAGTGACAGATGACCTGTTGGCAGCTGTGTACATCTATTATAAACAGAAAAACTTGACACTGCAGACACGATCTCTGCTGCTGTCTTTCTACAGCAAGCTATATCTGCAGGAGCAAGGACACACACACATAGCGAGGTAACTTAAGGCATTGTTTGCCAACATGTGGGGTCTCAAGACAGGATATTTACAATTCTTGTATACAAAATAAATAAAGCAACTATAAGCATAGCAGTCACCCCAAAATGTGGTGCACTTGTTTTAAATATGAAATTAGACTTGTCTAAAATAAAACCTGACTTGTGAGAAAAACAGAATTTCTTTGCACAAAAGCTTAATTTTCTTGCACAGCCAGGCAAATAAGCAAAAATTAGTCAGTTAAGGACCAAAACCTTCTGTTGAGCCTTTTTAAGACAGACACATCATTACTTACTGTAACCTCTATTTATTCTCTCTCTCTCTGTCTCTATAAGGAGTAAAGTGCTGTGTTGTTGGTTGGCATCTCTTCCTGTGCAGTTGTCCCAACTGGGCCACCGTAATCCTGCTCTTTCTGCGAGACTTATCCTGTCCATCCAGGCTGCAGCTTCTCGAGGACACAAAGATCTGCTCAACAGTTTGCAGACGCATGCCTGCAGACTTTATGGTACACACACTGCAACACATGAATTTTGTCATTTAAGTCATATCATTTCTTGCCTCAGTGATGGAGTAGGGCCATGAGGGGATTGACTTTCACACTTGCTGAGTCAGCGTATTATTTATTCTCCCACACTTCTCTGTTCTGCATTTTGGCAGCTTCAACTTTTATCTTAGATTATGTGTTTTAACTTCATATTTGTCTAATACTATAGTTAACTCTTCTCTTTACTGAGTTGATAACCACCATTGTGTGACCACATAATCGAGGTTGTAGGCTTATTTAAGTAGAAGATACCCTGGGTATGTTGGACTTGCTTAGTAGTTCAGGCCTCTGATGTAGCAACATTGATTATGGTTGGACTATGCAGGACTAGGGGGTAGTCTTGCTCTTTATCTGGCATATTAAATACAATTCTTGCTGAACTTCAACTCCCAATTTAGGATCATTTAATTTAAGGGAGATACACTAAGAGCAAGCTCTGTTTTAGATGTTTCTTATCTTTAGTACTAAATTCATGAAAAGTTATTTTTATACACACAGGCAGAACAGAACAAAACTGAGTACAGCGACAATGATCAGATTACACAGAAGAAAATGTTACTAGGCCAAGACAATTGAGTTACGTTGTGGTTTCCCTAGAGGGCAGTGTAACTCCATGTTTTCCACACCAGACAACTTTATGAAACTGAACTGCAACCAAAGGCAGAAAGCAGTAACAAGATGATTTCCACTGCTCTGAGGATAGTCTGATAGTTAGGCTGGTGTGTTACAAAGGGGGCCAGGAGAGAAGGGGAGGGGGTCAGCCAGCGTTCTGATAGAAACTGCCACAGAGCCAGCAATTCACCATCACAAGACTCCTTTTGTCTGGGGGCTTCTGACATCAGCATGTGCGTCAGAGACCGACAGAACACCACGCACACGCACATATTATCTAAGCCCTCGCTGTTGTGACCATGCCTGTCTGCCTGTTTGTCTCTATTTCACTAGTGCGAACAGAGCCAGTTTTCCTGGTATCACTTATGTTCTTGATAGAGCTTCATGTTATATCCCCTTAGGAAACAGCACGTTACTGTCCTTATGTAATTTAATGTGAACTGTGTGTTTGTGTTTGTGTGTGTGAAGATCCAGAGGAGGGAGTTGTGGTGCTGCTGCCAGTAGATTCCCAGCAACGAATGGTGCAGCTGCTCTACTTCCTACCCAAGATGCCACAGTCTCTTTTGGCCAATTTGAGCTGCTGCTGCACTGCTGGACGAATCTCTGCTGGCCTCGCTGCCTCTTTGATTCGTATTGTACACCTTAGGTGAGCTTAAAAATGCCAAACACCTGTGGTAGACATGACTCTATTTATTAGCGTGTGTGTAGTGAGAGAAATTTACAGCACTCTTACAGGCCACCATCAGATGGCAGTATTGCGCTTTCACAGATGACTTCCTGAAATATTATCTGGCATGCCTGTTGACAGGTGCTTATGTGGATGCCCTCTATTTTTGATATTTAACTTAGTGGAACAATTAAAGCAGTTTTTATACTCTGTTACACAGACACACATCTCAACTTCTCTATGATGGTGGGTGTGTCAATCTACATTTGTGCGTCTGACATTTTGCTTGTGTCAGTGGGGCAACGTTACACAAATTTTGATCAAAGAGTGTGTCTGGTTTATATGGAAGTGAGTGTGTTTATGTATGTGCGCAATTGTGCGCAAGTGTGTAATGGATATGATACAAAGAGCTCTTTGGGAGGCAGGAATGCAGAGTCGTCATGGAGTAGTGAGAAGACATTTCTGTCTTCATGTGCCTCCTGGGCCTAACAAAACATACTTGTTATTCACTCACATTTCCTACTGTTACAGATCTTTCCTCCCCTCAAGACAAAAAAATTTCAAAATTGTGTGTCTGTGCACTACTATCCTTAATATTGTGCTGTAACAGAGCACGCATCATGAGTAATATAATAAGGAACATTTAAACAGGAAACTGGCTGTTCTGATATTAATGTTAGTGGTGAGTCAAATAAAATATTTTTTTCAAAAAAGTTGCAGAAATAACCAGCTACAAAGAGCTTTAAGCTCTCCAACTTTGTGTGTAACAGAGATTTTTGTGTTGATGATTGTATTACATGTTCACTGATTGTCTTCTCCAGGTCATCTCTGAGTAGCTGGTCAGTTGGAAGCCATGAAGCGGCTCTGCAGGACGTGGACTACATCAGCTTCCTGTTCTCCACCCTAACTGGCTTCTCGTCCGAAAGGCTCACCTCCCTGCAGGAGGCCAGCGATGAGGGTGCTCTGCCTCCCTCTCCTCTCTCACCCCTCAGCATGTACCCCACCCCTCTGGAGCAGTTCACTCACCACTGGGATGTTGTTGAGGTGTGTTCACTCCACCTTGTTTTTTTTTTCCACAGTTACTTCAAACCTAACTCACATACACTTACAAATGCAGCTGCCAGTCAGAAATACTTGAAAGTAAATTTTGGGGGGGACAGAAACTAGTAGGTGAAGAAAAGACATTGTTTTGGAAATTAAAACATGTTGATATTCTGGACACAGTCGTGGTCTTTCAGTCCCCCCTGGTCCCTCTCTGTCTCTCATATAGAGCTCAGAGGGTGGAAGCTTTATCGTGGCACTCCGGCTGAGAGGGGAACCTTTATCGTGTTGCGCAGGTTGGAGATGCGTGGTTATCGGGCATAGCGGATATGCACAAATGCTAATGAGAGCCCATGGCATGATGGGAGTGTGACATTTCTGCACAGAAATTACAGTTAACGTTACTATGCCTTGGGGCAAGTGTGTGTGAGTGTGTGAGCAAGTGGGGGGCTTATAATCACTAATTCAGCTCCTCAATTAAGCCCTCAGATCCTGCCTCTCTCATCTCCCTGTCTGAGTCAATCACAGGCAAGTGGCGGGATAAAGGAGGGAGGGGACACATGGTGGTGGTGGGGGGCATTGAGAGATGGACTGTGTCGACTCTGGTTCAACTAATGAGATGGGATTGTTTTTAATGACGCTGAGAATGCCAACAGGTGCACTGTTCTGACATGCACTGGCTCCTACTCAGTCCTGTACTTAAGCACACACACACACACACACGCACACACCTCAATTTGATAAACGCTAATGAGAAATTTGATTTGGATTTGGAGTTAATGAGGAAAAACTGAACGTTATTTTTCACTTTTAAAAAGTTTGTGGCAGCTTCTTAGGCCTGAAACTCATCTAGCCTCCATCCAAGTAAAAGTGAAATGATGCTGTTTTAGTTTTTTTCTTTCTTTGGTAAGTTGAAGGCCTTACTTTTTTTAGACAGGAAAGGTAAAAAAAAAAAGATGTTTTGTAATGCTCTTTAGCTGTAGCTGTTTAAGAAAATTACTGCTGTTTTATTTTACCATTCTGCTATTTTTCACATCATTTTTTAACAAGCCTAACACACTAATAATCATTAATATCCCTAAAATACTAAGCTTATCAAAACAAAAGAACCCATCTGTTTGTCATCTTGATTACATTGCACTGTGTTGGATTTGGAGCCCAATCTATCCTCAAAAAAGTTTCTATGTGTGAGCCAAATCCTGCGTGTTCTTTAATGAA
>JAPZDY010000025.1:11917620-11936761 GCA_029783645.1 Ctenochaetus hawaiiensis
GATCTAGAAATATAAAATGTATATAAAAGATATTTTTAAAAAAATCATATATTTACAACTGCTAAATTTAAAAATATCCAAACATAATTATTTTGTATATAGTACAACAATGAATGAATGTAAGCAAAAAGCGCATAAGTTAGATTTGAAAATGTTTGTAACTTTTCATTCACAGGAAGTCTGTCACCGCCTGGAAACGCTGGGTTCAAAGTGTCAGTGCTTCGATATCTTGCAAAATGGCATCTGCAAACACCTGGTAAGATTTTTTTTTTTTTTAAGAAACTGTGATTTTCCATTAGAAATATTTCACAACTATTATGTCAAAATTATTATTATTATCATTATATGTCTCTTTTTTTGCAAGGACAGACCTTCAATTAGAGGTCCTTTTAGTTCTTACAGGCATCCCCCTTGTGTTTAACTGCTAGCTGAACTTGTCCTGTTCCACACCCATGATTGTGCTGGGTGTTGTCTTCATAATGTGGAGCAAATATAGCATGTTAACCAAGGCTCTATAGCTCAGTGGTTAGAGCACTGGTCTTGTAAACCAGGGGTCGTGAGTTCGATCCTCACTAGGGCCTTCTTTTGATTATTTTGTACATATTTTGATCCCCAACTAGCCTAATAATTTAAGATTTTGCCTAACAAGATGGCAGCCATGTTGTTTCGTGTCCCTGATCAGGCAAAAGTGTCCAGATGCAGTCTTTGACACAGCATGACACTTGAAACTACTGCAAATCCTACTGACATAGATTCTTGGCCCAAACAAATTAGTTTTGGTGACTAAACTAAACCTTTCATAGAGTGCAAAACCCAACCCAATGCTTTGTCTTTTTGCTTTTATTGTGCTGTTATTATTTAACAACATGGCACTGAAAAACTGTATATGTTCGTGTGCGTGTTTGTATGTGCTTCACAGACCAAGTTGGGGGTGGTGCCTGACAGTATGGCAGCCGGGCTGCTCAGAGCTGTATCCAGATTACTGGACCTCTCGGTGCTGCCCAATGAGCCTGTGCTGCGCTTCTTGTCTCAGTGCTGCCTCAGCCTGCTGACGTTGCTCATCACCCTGCAGCCGGAGCTGCCTGTCGAAACCAACCACAAGAGGTGTGAATGAAGACACCCTTTATTGATCTGTGTTTGGAAATTATCTTTCCCTGATATGAAATCTTGAGTGTTTTGCTATTTAAACACTTTTGTGTCACATTAACAGAGAGGCCATATGGGGTGCTTGTGTGTCAGCGCTGAGCACCGTTCCTCGCCTGCTTCGAATGGTTCTGCAGTTGTTGCGTGTTGGAGATCTGAATGAGGAGGAGCTGCCCCAGCTTGGACAGATCCTGTCCATGCTGCTGCAGCATGCGCCGCTCCACAACCAGCTGCTGGCCAACGCCTCTTTCTTGCAAGAGATAATTCAACACCTCACGGTAAGACTCAGCTCATTTGTGAACCTCACAAGGATGGTTTTTAAGATGGTTAAACAGTTTAAATAGAGAGATAAAGTATTTTTACCTCCAATGGCGGCTTGTCACCTTATTGCTCTGTGTGTGTGTTTCAGAGGTTTTCCCGTGGTGCGACCAGGGAGCAGTGGTTGACAGACTTGCTCTACTGTTACAGTGTCACTGTTGCTCACAGCTCCTCTGCTCGCCGTGGAAACTTGGGCCTTCGAGATATTTACTGACTGACAAACGCACTAGACCAAAGTGGTGTGTTCGCTGGTTCTCCCTCTCAAATATGTTGTATACCAAACACTCACAGAGCTCAGTAGCGATGAGTCCATACCACAAAATGAGTTTCAGATGAGTTTTTTCATTGTAAATTACAGTTAATACTTTACATCCTTGCTGGAAGAGCTCAATTTTTTTCTGTATCATAAGCTGCCTCCTTATCGCCTCATTTGTATTCTGGTAATTGTTTGTTGGAGTTTTGTTGTTGTTAAACCTTTGTAACCAGTCTTTACTGGGGGCACCTCCCAAGTTTTGATTAAAGAAAACCCTAAAACTAAAAAGAATAAAAAGGCACAATAAAGTTAAATCCAAGCGCCTGACGCCTTTTTTGTCTATTTTTATTAAATTTTTTAGAATACAATATAAACCAACAAAAAATGAGGTAATTACAAATTATGGATTATTTTGGTGCAAATACATAGTAAAGTAAATAAACTGCATAGTTAAGAAATACATATTTCTCTTGAGAGGGAAAGCAGACTGACAAGACCAGACTGTTGTGTAATATTGTGTGTGTGTGTGTCTGTGGTGCTGCAGGTGGGCTATCTGTATGACTGGCTGTTGATAGACTGCCTCATTCTCCACAACAGGAGGAAAGGTTATCGCAGTGTGTGTGCGAGAGCAATGGAGAACGAGGGCAATGGCATGTGTATGTGCTCCTTCCACAATGGATGAAAGGTTATCTTTTACACACACCATTTCTGTAGACTTAACCCCACCCTGTGAGGTCATGGCTCTGATGTCATATGGCTTAATTTTAGAAAGCTCGGCACATTGAGCGAACAATGTGTGTAGTAATTCTATAGAAGCAAGGCAGCCAGCCAGCTGAGAAAACATCAAAAGAATATGAGGTGTGTGTGTGTGTGTGTGTGTGTGTGTCTGTGTGTGTGTTTGTGTGCGTGGTTTCAATGTTTCCCCCGGCCTCTGGTCCCCTGTCCAGCACTATGTGGTCTCAGGTGGTAAGAATACTGCTTGGCTTGATTCACAGCATCAACCAGGTGCACACAGTCTATGCTGCTCACTGTAAAACAAGCAGATAAAACGTCCATTTTAGAGACTTTCACTGTATTAAAACTGCGTGTTTGTGTATGCACATGCACTTACACTGGCTCTGAGTGCGTAGAGGCATTCCTAGGAGCAGCTGAGATTGAGAGCCCCGCAGTGAACGCCCCCGTCTGGCCATAGAGTTGCCTAAAAGATGGTGAGAGAAACCTTTGTTCTATATCTTGACTTAGAGTTGCTTTTAGTATTTTTTCAAAATTATTATGTAGATGGTTATGGCAGGATATAGACAAGTAAGTCATGTGAGAGAGAGAGAGAGAGGATGAACTGCAGAAAAGGGCTTGAGCTAGGATCAAACCCAGATTACTGCATTAAATTCCTGAGCCTGATTGCACAGTACACCTTAACTACTTGTGCTACTTGGATACTCTTATATTAATCTCAACCAGCCAGTGCTACAAACAAAGGTCAGGACACTCCTGTTGCTGCCAGATGTAATCTAGTCCACACCCATGGTTGTTTAAGGTGTTGTCTTTAAAATTGCATGCTGATAATTGGCATTCAACAAAGGCTCTATAGCTCAGTGGTTAGAGCACTGGTCTTGTAAACCAGGGGTCGTGAGTTCGATCCTCACTAGGGCCTTTATGACATGGTTTTTACATTTTTTTTTATTGTTGGTTGCAACTAATAAATATGAAATATTAAAAAAATACATATTACTATTTAAAAACACTCCCAGGTGACCCAGAAATAATGCAAAACAGATTTAACATGGTTGAACAAACAGTTTCATGTGACATTTCATCTTTCAAAAATTATTTTATCCTGTTGCAATACAAAGAGAAGAATCTTCGCACACTCTTGAGCCTGATCACCTCTGACAGTTCCTCAGGTTTTTTTTTTAATAACTTGTAGATTGTTTGACTCCATAAGGAACACCTGAGCAATGTTAGCATTGCAAATCTACCTTTGTGTGTATTTGTTGCCTGGTTGAAGACCAGAATGTATAATTACAGCGTTAATTAAGTATAATATTATTAAGCAGTGGTATTGCATTATTTCTAATCAGTAAATCAAACTTGAAAACAAGCAACTCATTGACACCTTGTTGTCATATGTGACATGTTGTTTTATGTGATGCAAAATACATTCACTCTCTCCATGTGTTGCTACACACAAAAAACAAATGTCAGATATTAGGGTTGAACAAAATAATTCAAAGCTTCGTTGATAACACTAACATTTGAGTTTTAATATCAACATTTAATTACACAGACTACCATGCATGTTGTTGGTCTTTGAGTGTTTTGCATGTTGACGGGCAGAGTGAAGGAACAGACACATACAGAGAGCTGCTGATGATGACTGCATCCATAACAGAGCTGAGGGCACACAGAGCTTCTAGAGGAATAAACAACTGAATTTGCTACAGATTTGCTCTATTCCAGAGCCGTTTATAGGCAGGGAAGAGCTCTGATTTCAATTTAAAAACTTTTGGGATTAAAAAGGAATTCCAACTTTCATATGATCCAGCGGTTAAAGTTTTGCGAGTGAAAATGTGTCTTCTTTGGGATAGGGGTGAAGAGGGTGGGAGGGTGGGGGTGGGGGGTGATGACATAAAATACACCAATAGGCATTTAAAGTTTCGTTTGAAAACCTAAAGGCAGCTTCCAATGTCAAAAAAAGACATTCGCCATGGCTGTTTTAGAGATAAAATAATTTAGCAGAAAATGTTAAAAAAAATTTTTTTATAATGATTAACAGAGCAGTGTGACCCAGTCTGGACTTGTGTGTCAAACGTCTGTCAACTACTCAGAAAAAAGGGAGAACGAGAATGAGTCTCATGAATGTGTGTGTGGCACCGCGTCAGTGTGTGTGTGTTTAGCAGATTGCTCTATGCAGTCGTCTGACATTCCCCCTGACAGCTCTGAACTTTTCACAGTGCCAGGACTGTCAGAGAGCGACAAGGAGGGAAAGAGGGAGGTTAGGTGTGAAGGGGGAGGGGAAATCCACGTCAGAAGGTTGGGATGGAGCGACGCCTTCGTCTGTCTGTGACGGCGTGTGTGCTTGTATGTTTTGGCGCAGCAAGGTTTCTGCCTGTTCCCCCATCATCACCTGGTGATGTGTGATGAAGGTCAGCCCTGTCTGTGAGGCCAAACCCTACCAGAGGTTCCACGCAGGCTGATACTGTCCTGTTATAAGGACTGAAGCATCACCCGGACATTTACACAGGTTCCTGTTCCCAGAGTTCACTTAGAACGTGTTCTGCACTGGTATGACTGATTTCCAGCTTCCTCCTTTAATCTTACAACATCTCAATCTGTTTGTAATTCAAAAGCTGTGGCTTCAATAAAGATTCAAGTCTCCATCCTTAAAGACTAAACCAACACTGGTAAATGTGGAGCAGGAAACGGCTGCTGTTGCTCTCTATAGGTTGTAACTTAAGAGATGGAATTCAGCTCCATGTTCAGTTGTTCGCACTAAGGATGTAAATCTTTACATTTATATAGTTTAATAAAAACTAGGAGAACGTCCAATAAGCAAAAGTAAATGGTGCATTTGTTGAAGACTAAATTTATCTGAAAACTTGGTGCACTAGTAGTGACTATTTAAATGCACAGACTCAGGCAGAAAAGTCCATAGATAAGGTAATGTATTAAAGTTTTATTAGTGTTACATTTAGTCGCGTTTGCTGACTTCCTTCATCAACCTTTAAGTGCACAACTCAATACACTATATTAGTGTTTTTGTTCTAGACATTTTATTGTGAAAAAATGCAACATATTACAGTTCAAATGTATGTCAGCAGAATGGTGTACGTGTGGTTAAGTAAAAATAAACTAGTGCCTGTGTTCAGTGTTCAGTGCTCAGCAGTCTGTTTCACCCATTGATGTGTCTTTCATAGTTTTTGTAGACAACAAGAAAGCTCTGTATAAGGATAAATCAGCTGTTTTAGGATTTGGCTACAATACATGTTAGTATGACCATTTTTTTCTGTTTTTTACACCTCAAAGGAGAGTCGTAGTTTATAATGAGATTCCAGGATATCACCAGATTTGTCCTGTGGGTTGTGTCACTTGCACCATCCTACATTCCTGCGCATATTCACTCCTTCTTCCTTTCACTCTAAATTAAGCCCATCTGACTGAAAAATTCAAGAACTTGTTTCCTGTTCCAGTGTCAGTTTCTAGCAGGCCTCTCCTTTTTTTTAATCTCATTTTAACCTGGAAACTTGGTCTGTCAGCTAATCTGCTGTCATCCTTATTAAATGACTGCCACGCTAATAGACATACAAATTGTGGCATTGCTCTTTACAACTGTTTAGAATCTAGATTTGCTCTGCTCAATAATATTTATGACATTGGACTAAATCTGTTATGTTGTTTTTAGAACTGAGTGTGCTAAATGTAATGTCACTGGACTGTAGTCATATGAACTCATAGATACATTAAAAAAATATCGAAATCCTGTCTTTGTGGTATTAGTCTAATTACTTAGCAGGAAAACAGGTTTAGGGATAAGGGCTCTGCAGTAGAAATGTTTACACTGATAGACTTTTATTTTTGTACTTTTGATTTTGCCAACCACTTCCAATTTGTTGATATTATACACATTTATGTATATTATATATATATATATATATATACCTCCCCTAAGAAAATAATGATCTTACCATAAATACTTTGCAGCACTGAGCTCTTGCTTGTTGACAGTTTAGTGAGTTGAGCTTGGCTTTCCATCTTCCTCCTGTTCAGGTTTGGGTCTGAATCGCTTGACTCCACCTCTCTGCAGGCCTTCCCCTTTCTCCGCCTGCGTGTGTGGAACCTGCACACACACACACACACACACACACACACACACATCCATGTAAGCCCATACACGCGCATGCATCTCAATAAAAAGAAAATCTCAGACGGAGTTCAAAGGTCTAAAAGCTGGCAAGTCCTCACACTAATACTCAGTAAGCATAAACAAAGTAAACAGAGTTTATTCAAGGCAGTTAATAGGCGGCACATACAGAATATAATTGTGAAGCTGAATGGAAACAGAGGGCCTCCTGCGGTGGACTGGCAGCCTCTAAGAGAAACTCAGAGTGTGTAAGAGGGAGAGAAAAGCAAAGAGAGGCTGCTGGTAGCTATTAGAGCAGCACAGCTGAACTTTTAGCCTCTTGTTAAACCAGTATGAAAGCTCTAGATTATAGCTTGTCTGTCCCCTGCCTCCTTGTCTCACCCATCTCCCACGCTCTCCCCCCTACTGCTCAAGTGTTGATGGCATCCAGACTGAACGTTGAGGGCAAAGGGGAGTTACAGGAGAGATGAGAACTGGTTGGGCGTTCGTGTAGGAGAGGGCACATGTGGGCACCACATGGCACCGGCAATCTCCCACAACCAGATAAGCTCCAGCTACTGAACTCCCCTCCAGCTCCAAACACATGAGCACACATGTAAACTCACCCTCGCCAAGCTCGCTGGATGATGCGCGCTGCTTCGTTTCTCGTCCTGCGCTTCTCTTTGTTGTGTTCCCTGTGAGTGTGTGTTGAAATGGGTGCGTGTGTGGCAGAATGAGTCTTTCTCGGGGGGCTTGTGTGGTCTAAAGACGAACAGCTTCTTAACGAGGGAGTGTGAGTTTGGTCTTTGGTGACGGCTTTTTCTGAAATCTGCTCCTTGTGTTTTTGGTGCTTTTGTGGAGAAGGTTGGGCATCAGTCTTGCAGGGGGCAGTGTGCACTGTTCTGTGAGTGTCCCTCTTTTTTATGGCAATGCATTCTTTGGTAAAAGTGTCAGTTTGGTTTGTTGCAGAGACACTTTCATAAGGAGTGCATGTGCTTGAGGAAGGTCGTTCCTTGACTTTGGGCATGCCGGGGGGTCTGGGTTTGAGGCTGGGGGGCTGGCTGCAGCTGGCAGGAGACAGAAGCTCCTTCAGCCTGGTGGTCTGGGAAGCACCAGGAACAGTATCACCAGTCACGTGACAATGGCGGTTCATAGAATCAGGAAGCTCATGTGGTTCAGCTGCTTTGCCTTTTCTGGAGGATCTGTTCTTGTGGGCTACAGAGGGATAAAAAAAGAAATAAAAGAGAAGAAGAATGAAAAGTTTTTTTGCTTTATTTACATTTCCTTGTCAGAATGAAGTCATGTATGTTAAGAAAACATCTACCTTTGAGTCAAAAAATGTTAAAAAATCAAAAGTTTCCAAAACCATATAACTGTCAACCCACTAAATACATATTCAGATACCAAGTGACAACCACAAGAATTTCTGCACATTTATACCTTTGTTCCGCTCCTCTTTGCTCTTAGTGCGCTCAGCTTTGGATGATTTTTTCGTTTCCACTGAATCATTAATGGATAAGTCCTCGATAATGTTCACTAAGGAGATCTTTTCCTGCTCTGTTTTCACCAGAGGGATCCTCCGTTTCTCTGCAGCAGCCACAGAGACTTGCTGCACAGCTTCTCTCCTCCGCTGCTCTTCCTCTCGCTTCCTGAACACAAAGTAATGCCATCTCATCTAAGCATGTGACATAGTTTTGTCTAGAATGCACCACATAAACACCAAAGGTTCAGGCGTGAAAACTAATTAGTAGATATTTTTTGAGCATAGTGGTTAAAGCACATCAACACATCTTTAAACATTAATACAGCTCACAATATTTAAAATTTAAAATTGACTGAATGTGTTCCATAGAGTTAAATAACTGTTTACATGAAGGGTAAATAATGATCATAACATTAATTATATTTTAACTGTAATACTTCCCCAGGAAATGTACTGTATCTACAGATGAAAATTTACCAGCACAAAGACAAGAGTGATAAGGATGCAACATGTGGTAAAATGTTTTGATTACTATATAAGAGAAACATGTAAAAGACTTTTATCTAAATAAACCTACCTGCTTGAATTACAAACAAAAGTCAAAGTCAATGTGCCCTCTTAAAACAAATTTGCCTCTGAAAAGCATCATATAAGACAGAATAAAGGTGAGATTGTTGAGCAAATGACAAAAGGAGAACAAACCGGGTAAGAGAGACAGGGGGAAGATGTATGTGTGTGCAGGGATGACAGAGAGAAAGATAGATATGGAGAGAGTGTGACTTTTCCTATATGGGTGAGAAGAAGAAGACAGAGACAGATAATGAGGACAGAAGCAGGAGCAAGTGATGAACACACTGCATGTAAATGTATAATACAAAAATGGACTCTGTTTGACTCAGAGTGGGATGTTTGTGAGAGTCTTTATGAGGGCATAATCAAGAAATAGAAACAGCAACTAAGGTGTTGGTACACGTGGCTGTGCATGTGTGTGTGTGTGTGTCTGCCCATCTCTCACTTGGCTGCATCCTTTCGCAGCTGCTCATGCCTCATGAGGAGCTGCTTTCTCTCCCTGAAGGCCTTGCGGACGGTGTAGCCCTTGTAAACAGCCTGGATGGAGGCAGCTGCAATGTCCTGGATGGCTGCTATGGATAGAGCACCGTGCTCCAGCATGAACTGAGTCACCTCGCTGTGTCCCCCCAGCAGAGCGTAGTCCAGAGGGGTGTACCTGCACAACACAAACAACAGAGTTATTCATGCGTCTATTTTCCCACCTCTTCTTCCACGATCAGTTCATCCCTCTTGACCGGCTCTGTCCTCACCTCTCCTCCGTGTGCTCCATGTGATTAGGGAAGGCATTGTAGCCCAGTAGCAGTTTTACAGCATCCAAATAGCCATTGTTACATGACCAGTGGAGAGCAGTCCGCCCCTGTGCACCCGTAAAAGATAAAGAGCAGCCATTATAACTGCGGTTGTGTCCAACACCAGCACAGGTATGTGTGGGGATTTGTGAATGTATGAGTAGATTTTTACCTCCTTGTCCTGTATGTTTGGATCAGCATTGTTCTCCATTAAAACAGCCATGCAGGTGATGTAGCCGCCATATGCAGCACACTGCAGAGGAGTCCTTCCTGCCTGGTCCTGATCAAGAGGGGTTGGATATTTAACAATTTAAAGAGAAACTGCTTAGTTGCCCCTAAAGCGTGAATTAAATTTCCACATCTTTTCCAATTATCTTTTGGTTCATACTTGACATGCCACTCTCTCTTAAGTGGGTAAAAAACCCTCAGATCATGTTAACTTTGGCTAATACTGGGAGACTAAATAAGGAGTGTTGATAGAAAGCAATGGCTGCACAGTACAAAGAAATCAATACTTTCTATGTAAATGCATGTAATGAGTCTTAAACAGGAATTTAAACTTTCCAAGCTTTGTTTACAATTCTGGATATCTTTTGAGCATGTGCTTTCTTACTTGTACATTGGGACTGATCCCATTCTCCATCAGTATCTGGCAGACCTCTGCATTCCCTCCCAGAGCTGCCCAGTGCAGAGCAGTGTGACCATCTATGTCAACCAGGTCCACACGGGCAGAACCTTCATTTGTTACATTTACACTTCAGTTGAGGCATGTTACTGACAGACAACGTGTGTAGTTACTGGAACATTTGAATGTTTACTAACTGCAGCCACCTTTAATGAGTGTAAGTATGACGTCTCTGTGTCCCATCTCGCAGGCGCGAAACAACGGAGTGTGTTTCATCACATCCAGAGAGTCGACCATCGCTCCCTTCTCCAACAGCAGCTTCACTGTGCTCACATGACCAGACAGGGAGGCCGCATGGAGAGCTGTGCAAACACACACACACACGCACACAAATATATGAAAAAATACCCTTAAGTTAATCTAACTGGACAGTAAAGACTATCACTGCCCCCCCGTCCCCCCTGTCTGCCTCTTCCTTGCTCATTCATTCCCTTGACTGCAGCTCCTCCCTGGGCTATGGCTAAAGCCTGGTCAATGCATGGTTAAACAGACAACGAAAGTTAATGAGGAGCGATACACTTAATCCTCCTCATGGCTCCCCCTGCCCCCCCTCTAACTGTAGTCCCCAGACAGTACAGACTAGAGTCAAGTGCATGGAAGTGATCTGGACACCAGTCAGCTCCACTGCCCTTCACACCGTCTTATTAGCATGACTCAACCGTTGCATGTTATGCATGCATAAACAAAGATCGCCTGCCTGAGCAGAGGGGCTAATGCCATGGAGATTGTATGTCCAAAGAGCGCCGTTGGGGGTCAGAGCGTGGCAACAAGTCATGTGTGTCTGCATGTGTGTGTCAGAGGACAGTGCTGGCAGTGTGGAGAGTCTATTCAGCGAGCTCACACTAATTTCGCTGACAGTATCACTTCCCTGCTCTCCCTCAGTCTCTATAGCACCTTGGGGGAAATCCCCTATGACATCACCATCCCTAACTTAAAAACAAGCAGCAGGAGACACTGTGAAAGTCAATCAGGGCAAGGATAAAACTATGTATATGTATATGTGTGTGTGTGTCATTGTGAGTGTCATTGACCAGGGCATATATGTCATGCACATGAGTGAGGTTGTGGGTCAGATCAGGTTTAAAGGAGCCTCAGTTCGTCTGCTTGTTTCTCAGATGCTCACCGGTGCCTCCGTACTTGTCGGCCATGTTGATGTCAATGTGAGGGGTGAGGGCCAGCATTGTGCGAATGACATCATCGCTGCCCTTCCCTGCGGCCCACATGAAGGCCGTCCTGCCCTCTAGATCGGGTTCATCCTTTACAGAGGGGTGGGACAGGAACACACCCACTGTCTCCTACACACACCACACAAGCATGGTGACATTATGAGAGAGGAGACGGATTATACAAGTATAAGGTATTGCGGTGCTTTTAAAGAAAATACATGTCTGTCATTCCACTTTACTTGGCATCATCATATTTAGTACAAACCAGTAAGACAGGAAGAGCCGGTTGAGCTATAAAAACAGGAAATCCAATTTTCTCCATTATGCAAAGCTCCATTGTAAAGTTTAAACACATGTAAGCCTAAGATGAAGGTATGTAAAAGGATACAGAACATACAGGATGAGTCAGCCTTATTTTATTACCAACAACAGTTTTGGATAAAGGATCATGATGCTGACTCAGCTAGTTTTACAGCTTTGTGTGTAAGTGTGTGTGTGACTCACAGCATTGTTGCTCTGAGCACCGTAGTGCAAAGGTGTTGCTCCCTGGCTGTCTGAGGGAATGGTGCCTGATGTGTTTCTCTCCAGCAGCAGATGGACAATTCTGGCATGGCCTGAAAAACACGTTTACAGAAGTGGGATGTCGGGTGACAGATAAAGACAATGACATACTGTGAGTAGGGAACTTTGACAATTGCTTAACTATACAGTGAAACAAAAGTCCTGTATGTTTTTTTTTTTTCCAGTTTACTTTACAAACTGTCACGAGAAAAGCAAAAACTTCACATCAAGTCAAACATAAGAAAACTGTCACTGTCTACAGCAAATACTAACCATTCTGTTTGTATTTGTACAGTGCTATAAAACATTTCTTTGAACAATAAACCCAAAGAAACAAGACCTAAAATTTACAACCATGCTTACAGCTCAGTCAGGCTGTGCTTTCGGAACATTGCCTACAGCTTAACGTTAAAGTCAGCATGCTAAGATGCTCCTAGTGACAAAGCAAATGTTAGACTTGTATTCACAAACTTAGTTTAGCATGTCTGAATAATAGCATTTGTTAAATAGCAATAAAAACTATTATGATAGTAGTTCATCGTCATCAGCATCAGCTGAAACTAGAGAAAAAAGGCGCCATGAATGTCTGTAAAACACTTCATGACAAATTCTTTTGATAGCCATTTGGTTATTCTGAATCAAAGTGGTTGGCTGATGGAGATAAACAAATACTGCCATCCCTAGAGTCATGCCACTAGGACGTTAAAAATGAATGAAACATTATCTTATCATGTGGGGAATGACTGGCCCATTTAAAGTAAACATAATTTTCACAGAGCCCAAAGTTTCATTCAGGTTGCAGTAGGTCACATACAGGAGTGTGCGTTTACCCACCCAGCAGAGCCGCCCAGTGCAGCGGCGTTCTGAAGAGGTTATCGTAAGCTGTCACATTACAGCCCTCGTAAGACGTCAGCACCTCCACCACTGCCTCATTACCATCGGCAACAGCGAAGTGCAGCGGCGTCCGCCCCTCATAGTCCTGCCAGTTCAACAGGGACTCGGTGGGAGCTGCCTCCTTCTCATGCACACAAACACATACATGAACACACACATCAAAAAAGACATGTAGACTGATGGTCGAGGATGACGAGGAGTTCACTTTAGAGCTTGTGTGTCTGCAGCGTGTGTGTACCAGTATACAGCGGACAGTCTGCGTAGCACTGGGCTCCTGACTGTGTGCTGCCCAGTGAAGGGGGATCTTGCCCTCGCTGTCTGGAATGCCGATATTTGAATCATGCTTAATCAGAAGGCGAACGTGTTCTGGTCGGTTATAAAATGCTGACCAGTGGAGAGCAGTTTGCTGTGCAGAGAGAGAAAGAGAAGGAGAGATGAAAAGGAAGAAACAAGAATGGTGGCTGGAGTTCAAACAGAGAGAGTTGCTGTAATACCGGATCTGAGGTTTCCATTTATGTTAAAAAAATTACTCTGCTTCGATATGGGCTGGAAATATGAGGGCTACGTGCTGCACAAAGCTCATAGTGATGATCCTGCAGTGAGATTGTAACCCAGATACATGCCTCCATGACGGCTACTGAGCTATTCTGAGAAGTGCTGAAACCACTGTCATCTGACGCGATGATGCATATTGGATAATTAAAAAAGTAACCACTGATGTCAGATACACATTAGCTTCAAAAGACAGAGGAGACTGTGTCTCCGTGTGTTTGTGGGCTTATCAGCAGAACATTGAACAAAGCCACAGATTGTTAAATTGTTTGCTGCTTTGTGAGTGAGCCTTTCAGAGTTTATGTGTGTGACCTCAAACCTCTGCTACTTCTAATAGACAATTCTCAGTTGGTCTGTTATCTCCTTGCAAGTTTTTGGTCAACACTCAGATTGGCTGGTTTCTGACTGAGAAAAAACTGCCAACAGTTGGAAAGATAAACAATCTTTTTAAGAATTATTTGTGTGTATGTACTGTAGTACCTTGTTCTTGTCTTGTGTGTCAACCTCTCCAGGTCCAATGTGTTTGAGCAGAAGGGCAAGGGCTTTCGGGGAGGGGTGTCGAGTGGCCAGGTGGAGCGGGGTCATCTCCTCTAAGTCTTTCTGCAGCCAGTTAGCACGCCTGGACAGCAGCAGCTTCAGAAAACGCACATTTCCCTGTGAAAAAAACAAACAAACCCAAAACAACTGTGTTAAAAATGAGCTCCAAACTTAACAATTCTCTTCAAAATTAGTCATGAACCAGCTGCGATGAAACACAAACTCCCACATACACACAGATTCCCAAGGCCTTTGGCTGCGTCTGGTTCAATCCGCAGGTCATCCATCTTAGTTCACTCCTCCTGCCTCTCTGTTCAGTGTCTGTGATGAGCAGTTGAAACAGTAACAGCCACTCTGTGTTCTGACAAAGAAGCTGCTCTCTTCCTGTCATCCACTCCACATCATCATTATCATTATCCCCATCCTTGCCATCATCATCATCACCATCATCATCCTCGAGTGGGATTTCGGCCTCTCACAGTCAGTCTGCTGCATTGTGCAACAGCTGTCCCCTGACAGCAGGGTGTGTGTGTGTGTGTCTATAGTGGGCATGACCCTGTACACGTGTGTTTTGTATATTTGCCATCCTGTGACCACAAAGCCACAGTCTGACAGATCTATCTTGTGTGTGAGCATGCATCTAGACTGTGAGCGTGTGAGTGTGTGTGTGTGTGTGTGTGTGCGCGCGCGTTCCTGTCCTCCCTACTCTCAGTCCAATTAGATCGGTAATCCCTGGCCTCTCTCCCTGTCTCAGCCATTTATTGATCAGATGTCAAAGAGACAGGGCTTCCCATCACTAGCATCCCCCAGCACACACACACACACACACACACACACACACCCTCACAATCTATGAGACAGACCCCAATAAGCTATTACCTCCCCTCTTTCTTCAGTGATATGATGATCCTGTATCAGTACATTCCCATTAAAGAAGGCACCAACAAATAACTGAGATGTAAAGCGACATTATTAGTACCACATTCGACTGTTCCCCTGCTACATTGCACTAGGGAGAACACTCACTTTGTCTAGATGGCTTTATCATCATCTCCTCTGACTGTTCCTCAGTTTAAACTCAAGTAAAAAGAACATTAAGATCCTCTTAATTTTAATTGGTTTCAGTTGCCAAATTATTGTGAAACTGGAAAGAACAGTATTTTCATGCTGTATATTTATTTTGAAGGGAGTGTGTGAAACTCTGCAAATTCCTGGAATTACTAGTGTTTGTCAGTTGATACCCATCCTCCCCCCAAAAAGCCCCCAGGCCATTTCTACAGCCACTAGGGGGCACTGGCTTCCCACTGGAGCTTACAGACTTTTAAAATTTCTCTCATCCATTAAACCCCTGTGATGTCACATTATGTGACATTATGTCTTCATATTTTTTCCACTTTCAAAAACAACCCGCTTATAATTATTTTTAGTTAACTTTAAACTATAAAAAGAGCTCACACATGATCATGAGTCAACATTTGCATATCTGAATATTTAAAATGTTCGCTTGTACCTTTTGTGCAGCAAGGTGCAGAGCGGTACGCTGGCTGTGGTCGGTCTTGTTGACCGAGGCTCCGGCCTTCAACAGAATCTCTGCACAGTCCAGGCGGTCAGCCAGCACACAGTACATCAAAGGGGTCCGGCCAAACTGATCCTCACGGTCCCGCAGCGAGGGATCTGCTGCATCACACACACAACAGTGACGGTGTGTGTTAAAAAAGGAGTTCAGGGTCAATATGTGTTTAATTTCTAGGTCACATATTAACAGACAGAACAATTATGTGGCTTGTGATGGAATATGTTATAAACTGTTTTTAAAGGCATCTCCTTGTACATAAAACCCAGTCTTTTACTGCTTCAGTTTAATAGGAATTCTACTTCCGTGTCTCTTAATAAGTAAAGACAGCTGGAAGTCATAAGCTAATACTATGATACTGATAAACTGGAGGAGCATGTAGTCTCCTTGTGAGCGGCAAGAGAATTTGCATTAATTATTTGATCTTCTTTGCATGTTTTTTGTTTTTTTTTTTCATTTTTCTGCATATTCAAGATTAAATATCGACATGGTTAGAATGTCAACACTTTTGCAGAATGTTGCACTTCTGCACTTTTAGTAGAGAACCACCTGCTCCACTGTCATTTCTCTGTTCAAAACACAAAAGTCCTACCAGCTTCTGCTGCTAAACCTATACTCTGACCTTTCTACAGATGTGTAAAATGCAAAAAAAATGTTCATTTAAGAAATAAATAAAGCAACAGAGTGGTACATATTAACGTGAACTGAACCAAATATGTTTAGGAAACTGTGGCTTTGGAAGGAGAGCAGGTTGTCTCTCCACCTCCGCCTGTCCACATCTTGAACTGAACAAGACACTGAGCCCTGGGTTGTTTCCCAGCCACTCATGCACAAGCCACTGCATTTGTAAGCGCTGATCCAAAGCCCTAATAAAAGAGGAGTGTTACATCAGATCACATACGTAGATTGCCTATTTTTCATGCCAGATTGGGTGGGTCCCAGTTTGCCAATGAGACAGAAATAGGGAATCTGCTGTGGTCTGAGGTCTTACAAACCTCAGGATCAGACGCATGCAAAATAAACAATTTCAGAAAAGAACATTTGAACTCTATGTGATGCAGCTGTGTGCTATGTACCTGTGATGAGTTTGAGGAGGACGCTCCTATCTCCATTGACAGCTGCAGCATGAACCTGCGAGCCCAGAGACGCAGGTCCTGGGCTTGACGTTGATGAGGCCTGCAACACAAACAGATAGAAGGTCGCAACTCAACCTGCAGCAACATACACTCAGCTTACTTATCAAGGGTTGCATACGGTGACATTAAGCTGAGTCTAGACAGTTTCCTTACCATTCATTTAGCTGCCAGCACAGCCCAAAACTGGACGTAGATGCATTTAAGTACTTCATGCATAATACTATAATATCCACCATGATAAGCCATGTTTGATTGGCTACTACTAATGAAACAGGTTAAACTTGGAATCCACTTCCAGTCCTCACACACGGCCTAAAGTTAGAAGAAATATTAATTGCCACATCCATGGACTCCGTTTAAAATTACATTGTATACAATTTAGTTTACATATACACCTCAGGGTCAGGCTGTTAGTTCACTCTTTTCTGTCACCTAATTAATACATAAGAGCCATGAAGGAACAAACGTAAAATTTTTATCCTTAAACATTGATTTTATTTCAGGCAGAGAACAAACACCTGAAGCTCTGTTAGCTGTCAAGCACACAATAAAACAGATACTTTCCGATTTTCGTTTGCAGAAGGGAGTTTGTGTGTGTATATGTGTGTGTATGGGTGTGTGTGTGTGTGTGTCTGCTCCTGCTGTGGGGGCTAAATCTCTTCCTGGCCCCACTTAACCAGAGCCCAGTGAAAGCTGGGTAATCTGCAGACAGGAAGCAGCTGGGGAGGGGGAGACCCTGTGTGAGTGTGTAAGAGGGGGGTCTCTCTTCATGTCTTATTCATGTCTCATTAATACTGCAGCATGCCTAGCTCTGTGTGTGTGTGTGTGTGTCTGCGTGCATGTGTGTGTGGGTGGGTTTCAAGATGTGGGACAAGCCCTGCGGGGCACAACACAGAAATCAATTATTGCCCCTAAACACATAAACGCTGGAGGCACAAACTTATGCCACAATCTGAGATTTCTGCAAGACATTTTCATCAACGGTCCTATGAAAAGATCTGACTCACTGCTTCTGAATCTCACCATTTAAAGACATTCTTTGTAATAAAACTAATGGGAAATATTGTTAAATCATGGCTGACTTCTCCAGCCACAGTCTTTTAAACTTTTAAATTCTTTGAAAAAAAAAAATCTGAACAATTGTAAGGGAGGAGGGAATACTCTGGTGTCCTCCATTCTTCTTTCTCATCCCTCTCTCCCTCCCGTCGTCACCTCATAAAATGAGCTCCTGTAGACGCTGCGTGCAGCATGGCAATTACCCATCATGCTCAATGCTTTCTCACGCTCTGCCAAGAAGTGGTGGAAACTTCATACAGGTTAGTCAATACATTTATTGCAAAGAAAGCAAAAGTGTGCACGTAAGGGAGAATGGGAAGGAGGGGTGTGGAACCTAAAGGTGCGTGTGTGTGTGAGCGTCGGTGCGTGTGTTTGACACATGTACCATGTCATGGGAAGTGATTTTCCGTGAGAGAGAGTTTTTACAGGGGCTTTACAGAAATCAACCACAAACATCTTTAAACATCTCTAATTTACAATGATTACTCAGTCAGCAATGCCTGTCATGCGCACATACTATACACACACACAGTCTGCAAATACTAATATCTAACATAAAACATATGTGAAAGATTAATCGCATAGTTCTGATGCAAATATCTTTTTACACAGACAACTAAATGTCTGATATTCACTGTGCTTCTTTTCAGTCCTGAGCTCATTCCAAACTTTCCTTTTACTTCTGTTGACTTATTTTGATCTTTATCTGCATTTCTGGAGTCAATATAAACCCCCCCCCCCAAGTGCCACAATAAAAATATGAATTGATCTATGAATAATCTTAGACGCAGAAAAAAAAACATAATTTGGCCAAACACTGACATGAGGGACGGAAGTCGATATCTGAATCTATGTGAGGGACATTCATATTGCCAAGAGCAGGCAATTAGAGTTTTATGAGGATCTGAGTGTTTTGGAAACACCTACGGTGCATCCAAATTTGGCTAAAAAGGCTTTTGCAATGCAGTGTCTGAAATCAAACAAAGGAGGGTGCAAAAACAACACCAGGTCCTGTTGAGAGGTTTGGAGTGGTCTCATTTAGCCATTCATACGTGTTCCTCAGGGAGCGCTCCACTTGTTAATATGAAGACAATAACTCAGAGTAAACTATTGATCACGGGCTGAGGTTCAGACCAAGTGATTGTGCATCTGTATAAGTATTGATTCATGCTGATGCTGACATTATTTAGTCTTTATTCATATTCGACCTCACATAACCAGAGTGAGTTTAACAAAGAGTCGACACACTCCCTCAGAACCTTTCAGCAACACGACAGGAGTGCTGGGCACGCACACACTGCTGGGTCCTTACACACACACACACACACACGCAGAACGCATGCTATTGAGACGCACAGGCAAAGAAACCTGGGAGTCACAGTGAATATGTGTGTGTGTGTGTGTGTGTGTGTGTGTGTGTGTGTGTGTGTGTGCATATTTGTCTATGTATATGTTTCTCTAGCTGTCTGTCACTGTGAAGGTGTCTGCTTTTGAAAGAGGACATAGCTAGAGCATGCTGGGTAGGCAGTGGGAAATCAAGCCTGAGCCTGTGGCCTTTATTTCAATTCTAGACAGACATGCTCAGAAAC
>JAPZDY010000025.1:11936882-11952675 GCA_029783645.1 Ctenochaetus hawaiiensis
GTGTGTGTGTCTGTGTGTGTGTGTGTGTGTATCTACGTATGTCTCAGATAGGAGATAGAGGCTGCAGGGATCGTTCTCTGGGTTTTGACTGACAGGTATAGAGGTGGGAGGAAGGATAATATCAGCCCACCGGGATGCCCAATCTGTAAAGTCCTATTTCTGGGGGACTTCCTGGTTCCCCAAGGACCAATGAGCTGGCTCCCTCAGCTGGGGGCCGAGCCCTGGGGCACAGCAGGGCCAATCAGCAGGGGGAGATGAGGCTGAGTGACACATAGATCGGCTAATTTACATCATTACCACAACACATCCTGACAAATGAGCCCCCAGGGTGTGAGCCAATCACCTGGGAGAGTAATGCAATTAGGCGGGACCACAGCTGTCAATCTCACAGCCATGGGGGTCAGGTAGTGACGCCTGTGGCTAAAACACTCCTGCCTGCTGACTGTCGTTTACACACACACATACACACACACTGTCTGTACTATGCTTGCATACTCATATATATACACATATAGAGTGAGAACACAGAGATCACTAGTGCAGATATGAAGTATAGCATATTTTAGTGTGTATGTTTTTGTGTGTGTGTGTGTGTGTGTGGAGTAGGGGACACAGTAGAGGCCCTATCTTTCTCCTGAGGGTGGAGGGTAGGAGGGAGTCAGAAAGGGAGGTGGTATGTGTGCTCGAGGGATGCAGAGATTGACTTGTGTCCTCCAAGGACTTACACCTGAGTGTGAGTGAGTGCATATCCGCATACATCCGGGTGTGTGTTTTGTGTGTGTTTACATTCGCCCATGTGTTTTTTTTGCCCACTGGGGCACAGTGTTGTTTACGCTCTGAGTCTGAGCTCTGTGTGAGGACGATGACAACAAAAGGTGAAAGAGGGTCGAACCATGGGAGAGCCAGAACTGATGCGGGCCCAGGCAGTATTTGACTGTCGTACAAGCAAGCACTCCTTATAATGCAGCTTATCTTAGTCTTAATCTTAATTAGGTGTTGTAATATCATACCGGAGTACAAGTCAATAGAGTTCTGCTTGGCACGTTGTTGATGTTTGTGGTGTATTTGTGTGTGGGCTGTCAGGCAGTGCCAGAGATTGATCAGAAGCCATAATAGCACCCAGGCTTTGTTTCAAAACACCATTGCATACCCTTTCATGATTTTAGTGCTAAACAGAAGTAAGTGGGCAAGATTTTAGAAGTAACACCCCTTAAAAACATGCGCACAACTTCTGCAACAGTGAGCTGATACAGTCCCTGTCACCCTGCGTGGGGGGTTCAGGCACTGCTCGAGACCCTCTGAGAGTTAGCAGAGCTGTGTGTTTTGTGTCATCCCATTATATCACTAATGAGCCGCCCTCAGGAGGGAGGCGGGGGAAGAGACAGCAAGGCAGACAGAAAAAGACAAACGAAGAAAAAGAGCAAGAAGAGGAGTGGAGAGAAGGAGGAGGGGGAAGGGAGACAGAGACCAGCTTGGGGACTTTTTCCTCTTCTCCCCTCCGTATCCTTTTCCCAACACCTCTGAGTCTAATTGGACTAAAACTGTGATCTAATTAAATGTCCAATTAAAGTGCAGAGAGCGATGTGCCCAACGGCGAATCAGAGTACAGGGACATAATCAGCTGGAAAAACAAACAAAAAAATCAATGGGTGCAATGCGAAATGGAAGAAGATGGAGAAAACAGAAAAGGGAGGAGAGGGCAAAATAGAGAGAGGATGGACAGATGAAATCAGAGTGCAGAGAGAGCAGGATGGGTGTGTGCTGCATGTAGCGTGATAGGACTCTGTGCATTACATCTCAAGCCAGTGCATGTTTGTATGGTTTTTGACCAAAATAGCTCCTCGTAAAAAGCTCTATTTCCCTTGCAGCTGAGCACAAGACAAAACACAGGCTGGTGACAAAGTCAAAGGAACAGTGAAACAAGACATTATTTTGCCACAATTTTTCAACCTACAAAGAAAAAATAGATAATTTTCAGTCAATATTGTCATTACTGGACAAAAGCAAACATATGTTTGAAAATGGTTCATAAATAAATTACTGGATAATTGAAGACCTTTGTGTTTTTGAACTGCAGTCAATTTGAAGACCTTCCATTCCCTTTTGGTAAGTCGTAAAGGGCGCCCGCTACTTTTTTTTATACATGTGTTATAGACTAAAGATTTAATTTAGTTCAAAAATTGATAGGCTACATCATATATAAATATCAATATAAAATTTTTAAGCCCAACTTGAAAAACACATTTGAGTCTAACTTAAGATGAATTACTGTTTCACATGTCACAGTTCTTAATAGAAGGTTTCTGACAAAAAAAATACCCTTTTATGAAAATGTCCACAACAACTGCTTAACAAACTAACCATATCCACCAATCAACTTTTAGTTACTAGCATAGTGTGAAACCTGTTGTTTTAGGGTTAATTTTCATTGTGTAAAGCATCAAAACTTCATTCATTTGATGCCACTTACATCATCACTTCTGTTCAGTTACCTCAGTTTCCGTCTAGACAACCATCAAACTTAGAATAGGAATTTAGAGCTGAGACATATGATTTCATGTGCAATCATGTATTTGTTATTTTCATTGTGATGTACAAGCGTGCTGTCCAAATTTTGAAATTAATTTTTACATATCTTAGAATTGCACCAGAAATATATGTTCCAGTTTGAATGTACATTTACATTTGACAAAATAGAAAGAATAAAAGAACAGAAAGAATTACCATAGTATAGACAGCTACCTCAGCCAGGATTTTTTTTATATTCCAACAGATATAATGATATAGCCCAACACTGGAATAAGTTTTACTGGAAATAGCAATGCTTACATTGCATCTTCTTTCCTTGCATTTACAACTTAAGGAGGCCTTTCTGCTCCTCTTTTTCCCCACCACTGATACTCAGATAGAGAAAGAAAGAAATCTTCCTCTGACTCCATCTGTGAGTTGCTCACACACTGTGGACCCCCTATGGACAGCTTTAGCCCATAAAATATTAATACTGGGAATCAATTCAACATTCCACCTTAATCTCCTTAACAATTAGGCTGCTAAGGCACACACAATTAGGTTAGTTACATGTAGGTCTCAGTGGTCTTGACTCTAGAGAGAGAATTACTAACTGGTAGTGTAAGGGGAAAGACCAAAGTAACAAACAAGTAACAGCAGAAAATAAAGCTCCTCCTTTATTTATTAAATTGAATCTTGAAAGCTGCTCTCTGTGTGTTGGATGCTTACCATATCTGCACTGAGAGGGACACTTCAGCAGATGTTTCCTAGTTTACTGCATCCTTTGTGGGTATGGATGCACGTCCAGGTCCCCTACCTGCCCTGATCCTGGCTCCTGCAGGGCTAGAGAAAGAGGATCACTCACATACTGAGACCAGCCCACCTGTTCACACAAATAACTGCCAGCATAACACTGCTACTGTACTGATTACAGGCAAAAGGGAGGATGCCAGAGTTACGTATTTGTGTTAATCAGTGTACTAAACCAACTTATAGGATGCAACTAACTTTATGGGTTTTTTTGTCCTAGTATGGTTTTGAGTTGATTACCCTGCGTTATACTGTGCAGGAATTATTCATACAATCTTGCTAAATCAGTGGAGAATATTTGCATAGATTTTGCAGAGTTGTGCATCAGAAAGTTTTCCAACTCAGTAAGTTTTGCGCCACAAAATGTGTTTTTGCGTTAGTGATAAGGCGCATTGCTAATGAAAAATGGGTCAAACAGAGTATTACAGAATGTGAATCATAATGATGCAACTCACCCTGTTTAGGAGAAATCAGTAAACGTTATTCATAAACGTACGAAAGAAGTACAGAGAACAAATGTGTGACAATAGATAAACCGAGTATGACTTTAATGATATTGTATTTTGATAAAGTATATTTTCCACTTTTTATTCGTAGGTGTTGTGCTTACCGTTTAATTTTCTTTTCTTTCAGACGAAAATCTTAAGAAAGTTTTCTTCCAAGTAGTCCTGCTGAACCTCCACCGTCTGGGCGAAATAACACTACAATTCCCGTTACTGTTGTAAAGTGATAAATCGCCATGATAAGAGTTTTTCCCATCAACGAACTCTACGGTTTTAGAATTTCCATAAACTACATTACCCATGAAAGCTATACGCTACCAGGAAGTGTAGCTCCCGTTTCCGTGGTCACAGTGAGATTGGTTCGCCGTCGGCTTCCTGCTGCAGTAAGAAGAGCGGCGTCGAAACAGATTGGGAAGACTCAATACTACCACCTCCAACAATTAAACTGTACAATGAAACTGTTAGCAATATCTCCCTCTCTCGATGTCCACTTCGTCACGGTTTTACTGCTGGTAAGCATATGTATCTCAGCCACAGAATATGCAGTTAAAGCTTTTTAGCTACAAGCTAACGTATGCTAGGAAACGTTTGTTAACCTGCCGTTGCATAGTTAGCCGCTAGCTCCCTACTGGCATGAGACGTGGCTGTTAAAGTGGCCAAGATGTTTAGCGAGCCAGTTCACTCGCTCCTGGACTTGCAGTTATTTAGCAGGTTCAATTAGGAGGCATTTAAATAGCTCTTTCTAAACGACCACCGTAACTAATCAAGTTATCCAGCTGCAATGTCAACTTAGCCGGTAGTGTTGAGTAACCTCAACGTTAGCTGTAACGTTAGCGCAGGCGTTATAACTTATTAACTAACCATAATCCACGTAAACGTTATATAAACAAGATGTTCTTGCTAAACTGTTTTTACATCCCAAAACTTTAAAATGAGTTAATGTTGAACTCTTGATAAGTTTGTTCAAAAGAAGTGAAGAATCCAGCTAGCATTTGATGCTATCAGTATTGACAGCTGTTAGAGAATTACTAATTGCTAGCATGATCAGTTTAAGAATTTTTTTCTTGGATGGGTTTGTTTGCTATGAATGATCATTTCTAATATCTATAACTGTATCAATGCATTAATTTATTGTCGGACTCTTCGTGTGCCTGTATGTGACTCTGAATGATGCTCGCCGGTTGGTGAATTCCTCTGTTGTGGCTCATTCTTATTGGCTGACAACCCGGAACTAGTCAAAGCGCAGCAATTCTGCTGTTGTTAGAGTTTGGGCCTCAAATGAAAACTTAAAAACTTCTTTCCGAACTGCAGAGCTGTGTCAGACTGTCAGTTGCCTGACTACAACAAAAGTGGCGTTTATAAATTAGCCTGCAACTGTGTCATCCCATATGGTTAGGTGGCACATTTTTTTAAATGAACGTTTAAAATTTTAAGGGGAATCAGATCTTATTTCCTTAAGAGTTCAAATGATCGGTGAATTGACTGTTTTGAGAACAAATTGCTTGTGTATGTTGTTTTTAATGAATTAAAGCTAATAATTAACTTGTTCCAACTTCTTAAAGGGAAGGATTCAGTGCCTTTTGTGTAACACAATGTACTATGAATTTTTGAATATCTTTGTAAATTGGATGATTGTATGGACAAAAGAAACATTGGACAAAAGGAACATTTTAAAGATATCAACCTAGAGGCTGCTATTGCAATGGGCCTTTTCTATTACATTTGTATAAACTAGTTTAGTAATAACTTTATTACAGTCTCTAAGTGTGGTGCTGATTTTATATCAGGAAACATTTTAACAATACTAAGCTATAGGAGTGACAGGGACAGTTTAACTCTGACTTTTGGTGTGTGGAAAAGTTCTTTTACATACATATTATCCTATACAGCATGAAAGAGGGTGAACTTTAGCCATTTAATGTTTTCAAACCAATGGTCTTACCTAGGACACCTACTGATATTTGTATTTGACACAGCCTTAAGGAATAAAAACGTCATATATCCTGTTTGAAGAGGACATTGAGTCAACACAGATAGTAGTGCATAAATAGATAGTGCAGACAGTTTTTAAAAGCATGGTAATGTTATGTAAGCGTTATCTACAGTGGCTGACATTAAGTAGGGCCAGTGGGCATAATTATGATGCAGAAAATGGGATTGCACTTTAAGCCCTAATGAAATAATTCAGCAAATAAATGAAAGGTTTAATGATTCAGCGGTTTTTGGTCTATGTCATGACGTGAACATTGTTAAACAATGGCCCTTTAATCAAAGAGTTTACACAAGCTTCTTTTGCCGTTTTTTGCATCTCTGTGTTTTTATTTAGCATCTTGCCAATGTTGGTGTTCCTTTCTGTATTTCATGCCCCAGTAAAATGTCATTGTAGCCCTAAATTTTCTCCATGTTCATCTTTTTTAAACTGGATTCTTTGGACAGCGATGAAATTAAAGCTGGAGTTTAGAAATCCCCAGTTGGTCCATCATAATTACAACCTTTTTCTCATTTTGAGTGGTACAGGGAGTTACCAGAAAGAAAAGAGCTGGGACAAAAGACATAAGAATTTAAAATAAAATACTTTTTCTGAGGCAACAGGTTACGTTTTGTGAGTGATATTTTTTGAGATGATGTAAAAAACAGTAATATGCTCCTCAACATTAACCATAGAGGGTTTTTTTTGTGGATTTAGGATTATTTGATGATTTAAATATGTATTCATTGACTTTGGATGTAGAATTATTGAGTCTCTAAAAACACTTGAGCACCCTGTCCAAGGTGAAGCATAGAATTTATTTGAAATCCCATAATCTTTGGCTTAGTGGGACTCTCAGGAGGAAGGCTATAAGTGTAAGTCAGCCGCTTGCCTGAATTCTCCATTCCTTATAGCAGCTGCATGTTACTGTTTTCATAGTTCCCATTTTAAGGTGAAACCGTGCTACTTTACACCACAAGCTTATGTGGTGTCAGTTTATTAACATTCAGCAAGAGCTGCATACAGCAATAAAATCATCCTTGTTATTCCACAATTCCTGTGAGCTCCTTGAGAGCTAAAGTAAAGGCACGTTTAGCCTACACTAGTGATCAGGATATGTTTTTCTTTTATTAGTAAAAGTCTTATTATATTATTTACAAAAGTCTTTTACTTTTTTTGAGTATTTTCTTTTGCAGATATGTTATCATTTAATGCCTTAGCTCATCTCTGCACATACAAATGTTTCGCTTATGCAGTTTCCCTCCAACACAATTTTACAAGGGCACTGAAATACAAACAAGATCAAGAATATGTTCTTCAGAGCTCTAAAGTGAAACTAAAATACTTTTGGGGAAGCTTTTGTCTATACTGTCTTAATAATTGAGGCATTTACAAAAGTGTTAGACTCTTTTAAAAAAAAATAGTGCATAAAGTTTGCAGAAGTTGCTGTTTTAATATGAATTGAGCCTAGGTTAAAATGCATGGAGTAATCACTAGCTTGTGCCAACCTAAGTAAATAAAAGTATACAATTACTGTTACAAGAAGTGTGGAATTATATGTATGTCCAACACAAATGCCTTCTATATAAAAAGAAAGTAGAAGACAGTTCTAATTATTAAGATTTTTAACTCATAATAGCCATAGTAAATTTAAAATTTCCATATTCCCTTTAAACAGGCAAGATTTAATTTATGAAGAGCATTCAATGTAAACCACTAGATGACAGTATAAGATAATGACTATGAGATCATGAAAATATTTAAAATGGACTTTATTCTATAGGACTTACCCAGAGTTCTGGGGGGTTCATATTTAGTTCTCCTACAAGTCAAAACCAGTCCAAATTTAATAATATCATTGTTGTGGGTCTGATGCATTACATGCCACAGCATTAGGTTTTTCACAAAATGCAGACAAGTAGCTACATGTATTGTAGAAAAAGCTAAAATGGGTGTTATAGTTCATATTTGTTTTAGAGATAACAATTGTTAAAAATTCAATGCTACACATATCCCCAAATTCAGCCCCTGCTGTTGTTACAAGCAAAAATAAAATAACTGTTTTTAAAAAAGTGTGCAGCAGTAAATCCATACTTAATATATGCTGCCTCATATCTAGTTTATTGACCAGGAGTTCTTTAAAAAATTTTGTCAGCTAGAATGTTGATATACTCTTCAGGTCCTCTACCTTTTCTCTCTCTCTGAATTAGGAAAAGGGTTTAAAAAAATATTGTTTACAGAGTAAGGGTAAGAAATGGATGCTGCTCCTCTGCTCAAACTTTTTGTTTCACCTTGCAAAATAAACAGTATTTTGTGTATGGGTGTTTTAGTAGAGAAGAGATGTCCTAACAAACAGCTACCGGACAAGCAGGAAACATTAAGGAAAAAGAAGTATCACATTTCCATCAGTCATTGATTTATTTTTAAAGGATTTTTACCAAGTGCATCTGATTAAATGTCAAATATTTCTGATCTAGTTTAAATAATGGATTTTGTAAAAGAGCTGTGACAGGCAAAAATCCTTTGAAAACAAAGTCAAATACACTTCCACTCTTGTTCAGAAAAATAATAATTGCATGAAGCTAGAACTTTGAAAAACTGTAAAAAAAATTATTTACTATGCACTACACTGAGAAAAATGCATAACTATAGCATTCTAAGTGGGCTAAGTTGGTACTGTGAACCATAAGAGAATGTGTGTTCAGTTGAGCCAGTCTGAAAAATATGCTGGTTAACAGAGTGCTGACAGGTTTGTTAGTTAACTCAGTCTTTAGTCTTTTTATTCCTGAATCTCCTCTTTTGGGAACAGCTGCTTTTATCTTAATTTTCTGACCTATGTCTTGGCCTTATTGTCTTTAGGTGATGTGCCTCTCTACCCCTGGACAAGCAGAAATCACCAGTCTTGACTCAGGCAACATTGACGACGTCCTAAGTAAGGAATCAAACTTTTATTTAAAAAAAATTCTTAAAGAAACAGTTTGACGTATAAAAGAATATAGTTAATCACTTTTTGATAAGAGTTACATAAGAAGATGAGTACCACCACTCATGTCTGTGTATTTATTGTGAAGCTACAACCAACAGCAGGTTGACTAAGCTTGACATGAAGACTAGAAGCAGGGAAAAAGCTGATTTGCTTGTGTTTCTCTTTCACTTAATTCTTGACGAGAAAGCAAACAAACATGTATTCCCAAAATGTCAGACCTTTTTTCTTACTACTCTTTAGGATCTTTGTTGACCTTTCACTTTTCTCTGTTGTCCCTAAGATATAAGGGTAACGTTTCCATCTTTTGTAACATTTGCCAAGCATTTTATGTTTTAACTCTGCTTCATCAAATTTTTTTTGCATGTCTATCTGTATTAGTAAGCAGGATTTCACAGGAGTCATGTAATAGATATCAGTGAAATTTGCTGGCTTCGTTGAAATTTTATTATTATTACATAAAGCACTGCTACATTTTCTTATAACTGCTGACCTGAAAATGGAGAGAGAAAAATGTTGTTTTACTGGATTCTGCTCAACAAATTAAGTGCTTTCATATTGACCACACCCATTGCTGCCTTCTCAGATTTTCTGCAAAGCCTTTCACATATCCATCACATATTCAGCAGATGTGGTTGTAAAATGGGTAACCTGGTTACAAAGTTTTGTTTTTTTTTTCCAGTTAAATTGTCAGCCACATTGTCTCAGGTCTTGCCTACTTGATTTTAATTGGCCCTTGGCTCACCTTTCTCACAAACATTTAATGAGGTGTCACCTATAGGTTGTTTAAAAGCTTAATGTAAATGGCCATTAGTTACTGTTCATAAAGTTCTGTAAGACTCTGTAAATGTTTCCTTTTTTGTTTTTTTCTTTAGTTACAGAAAATTGAGGGGGGTTGAGACTGATTGGCCTAATTAATTAATTTTGCTCGCAAATCTTACATTCATGAGTGCTTTAGTAATGTATAAAGGTTTTTTATTAATTTCCTGTTTGTGTGTGTTTGCTTGCAGATAGTGCTGGGGTGGCATTAGTGAATTTTTATGCAGACTGGTAAGTTTTTCCTGCAGTCACTGGACCTCTAAATAGTATGTCAAGGATATTTAAATTGAATTTTTCTTATGATGCAGACTATTCCTATGAATGCCATGTGGTGTAAGAAGTATAATTAGATTGCCGTACTTCACAGTAGAGATTTTGTTGATTTGTTTTTAAAGGATTTTTTGCAGAGTGCATCAGATTAAATCTCATTTTTCTGAGCTGGTCTAATTAATGGATGGATATTGGAACTGTTATAGGCAAAAATCATTTGAAAACATAGTCATATACTGCCAAATTCAGTCCTGTGGATTTAAAAAAAAAATCTATTTAAATTACTCAGAAATGATGGTAATCCTTTTGACCTCTCACTGTGTACCCAACCCCGAATACAGGTGCAGGTTCAGTCAGATGCTCCATCCCATTTTTGAGGAAGCATCTAACATAGTAAGAGAGGAGTTTCCTAATACCAATCAGGTGGTGTTTGCCCGCGTTGACTGTGACCAACATTGTGAGTACTGCTACTTTTATATTTGTTTTTTGAATATTCTTATCATTTGAAAAAATAGTACCAAACAACATTTAGATTTAGTTAACAATTTAAGCTGAAGCATAAAAAAATAATGAGAAAGTTACTTGAACAATACAATCTATTAATTTCATTGTCAGCCAAAGTATTTATTTGATAAAGCTAATTTAACTAATTTGGAAGCTGAAACTGGAAGTGTTTTATTTTTATTAAAAATTGTATTTTATTGTTTACCTAAATGTTAAATATTGAATGTTGAATATTTGTACTAGTATGTGGAGTTGTTGCTGTTTATGGTGATCTAATGCTCTAAACAGCCGTAGTCCCCTCATTCTATATATAAGATACAAAAAAGGTGCACACGCACACACACACCCACACACATTCTTACTATATTTGATGCACATATGTACACATAGATCCCCAGCACACCAAAGCACAGACACATAAACCACCAGCCTCAGCCTTTTGAGATAAAGCAAATTAAAGAGAATTATTGATGACCTGCAAACTGTTTGAAGACTAATGACAAAACTGCTGCTTCCTGTGAAGACGGGAGGCTTAGAGACACCCCGCAGGGAGATTGACACCTGCCACATGCACACACACGCACACACTCATTCAGTGTGTGCTCAGAGAATATTTACTCTTGGTGGGGGGCAGCTTTCATGTGGGAGATCAGAGCTCAGTGCTGACTGAAGGCAGTGTTTTCAGACTGAGGTCTAACCACTGCTCTGTCACTGCTCTGCTCCTCATCCACCCGTCCCCATGTGTTTTTTTCTCCACTTCGTCCTCTTTATCAATTGATTTGTCCTTCTTTACTTAACTTCTCCTCTACCTCTATGTAGCGGACATAGCCCAGAGGTATCGCATCACCAAGTATCCAACGTTAAAGTTGTTTCGTAATGGGATGATGATGAAGAGGGAGTACAGGGGTCAGAGGTCTGTGGCGGCCATTGCTGACTTCATCCGCCAGCAGCAGGTCGACCCTGTGAAAGAGATACACTCAATGGAAGAAGTTAATACATTGGACGTGAGTGACAAACACACACTCACACATTGTGTCTATAAAACACTGCAAATTTCCAGTAGTTGTACAATAAAAATAATATCTTTTCTTACATTTTCTTTAACTTCCTTATTTAACAGAGAAGCAAGAGAAACATCATAGGTTACTTTGAGCAAAAAGACTCAGATAACTACCACACATATGAAAAAGTTGCCAACATCCTTCGAGATGACTGCACATTCTTGGCTGCCTTTGGGTAAGAAACAACACCATCTATCAATCCATGTCCCAAAATTGTTCAAGTGAACCCGTACAGAGTGTAGTGTGATATTTTAGGCTTAGCTCAGCATCATTCTTCAGTGTCTGTTTAACTTCAGCTTTTCTTAACTGCTTTATTGTCACAGTACTGTATCTGAATCTGAGCGCTTCAGTGGAGATAATGTAATCTACAAGCCTGTGGGGGAGAGCGTCCCTGACATGGTCTACCTCGGCTCACTCACCAACTTCGATCTGACTTACGCTTGGGCTCAGGACAAGTGTGTGCCTTTGGTCAGGGAGATCACCTTTGAAAATGGAGAGGTTTGTAACCTGTTCTTGCTCTGATATTAAATGCAAAAATTAAGATGATACACACATAGATTTTTAAACAAACCAAAAAAGATCCAATCTGGAGGGTATTTGTGGAGTCTGTGGCTAGTCCATCTGCTGAGCCACGCAAAGGCCCTGACTCCATCTGTCTCTCACGCTTTGTGTGTGTGCGGGTATGTGTTTTTCCAGGAGCTAACCGAAGAAGGAATCCCTTTCCTCATCTTGTTCCATGTTAAAGAAGACACAGACAGCTTAGAGAAGTTCCAACATGAAGTTGCCCGCCAGCTCATCAGCGAGAAAGGTATGCCCACGTGTGTGTTGTGGTATTTTATACTTGGCATGTGAATTTTAGTTGCTCCTGTGCCAAACATTCTCGTGTACAGAGGAGATGTTCATGACATTGATGTCTCCTTTACAGGGTCTATAAACTTCCTGCACGCAGACTGCGAGAAGTTCCGCCATCCTCTGCTCCATATCCAGAAAACTCCTGCTGACTGTCCTGTCATTGCTATAGACTCGTTCAGACACATGTATGTCTTTCCAGACTTCAAAGACCTCGCGTAAGTACCACCTTTGCACAAGGATTCACTGTTTGTGTTCAGCAAAGCTATCCTTAGAATTAGATGCCAAATATTATCAGTCTGATAGATGATCAACCGCACCATATTTATTTTTTACCATTCCACCACTTATGAATTTCAGTTTGTACATATTAGAAAAAAAATTTAGAAATCTAAATATTGGCTGATAACTATTTCATGCAATAGAGAAATTGGTAAATATAAATGAGAATTTACTGTAGATATACCTGTAATTAACAAATGAATTGAAGAAGTCCGATATATTCAACATTCTTTTGGATATTTCTGAGTGTTGAAATTGTTCACAAGAAAATCTCCTGAAATAAAGTTAATTTCATTACAAACACACACATACACACACCATAATCTGCTGGGCACTCAGCTCCAGAGAAATGTCACACCTCCTAAAATCTGTCCTTTATGAATGGGCCAGGACACCGGAGCTAATGTGACATGATTTGGCACGTGCAATAAGTGCTAAACTAATCCAGTCTAATCTAATTTAATCTTATTTATTCTGTCCCCCACCACTCTGCCTCCCCCAGTCCCCAATCAGACTCTGATCAGATAGACAGAAGCCCCGAGGACTGACCAGCCCTCCACAACCTAATTACATCACATCACTGCTGCATGTGCCACACAGCTTGTAATTATATTAGAGCAGCTTATTTTATATAGATATATATATGTATGTATGTGTGTGTGAGAGAATGTGTGTCTGTTGCAACTCTGACACACAGGGTTAAATGTGAGTGGGAACCATCTCCGCCTGTTTGACAAAGCTCATGACCTGTTGTTAATAAGCACACTTCACAGGACAGCGTTGATATGGATTAAATCTGCTTCATGACACATCCACAGGGACTAATGTTGTCTGCTGTCGCCACAAGCTGCTTTGTCTCATATCAACTCTGCTCTGTAGCTCAGGCAGGTTTGTCTTTATTGCTGAACTTTGTGTGTAAGAATGCTCGTGTTAAACACATAGTTGAAGGGCTCATATAGGAACCACTCTTACAAGTGTCACATGAGTGATTTAAGAGATTTTATTGCACTGACAATTTACTTGCACTCAGTCTTATCTTAGCACGAATGAAATTTACGAGTTGTCCAGACTTGTCGTACAAGTCAGGTTGAGATAGTCTACCTCTTTTAATAAGGGGGAAAAAACTTGAAAACAGAAACATTTAAAAATCAGAATAATGATAGAACATAAGTAAAAACTTAAATAAAATGAAAGCAAAGCTATTATTCTCTTTGCACATTATCATCATCATCATCATTATGGACTGATAATTTTAGTTTTTTTGAAACACTATGTATGCTCTCATCCATCACAGTCAGGCATTCTTGACTTCCTCCTCAGAAAGGTGTTATTGAGGCAGGGCAACCATAGCTCAAGAGAAAGAGGCAGTCTTCTATTAATTGCAGGACTGGTTGTTTGATCCTCTACTCCTCCTTTCTGCAAGACAAAGTCTCCTTTGAGCAAGAGAGTCAAATATTTGACAAATTGGATTTGTCAGTTGCAGTTTGTAAATGCAAAATTGAATGTTGGCCTCTCTTCCCCTGCTTAAAGACACTGAAAGTGTACACTGTGCGTGCTGTTATTAGCTGGGTGCTACAGCTTACTCTTTGGGCACCTAACCCTACACCCAGAATTGATGCTCAGACACGTCCTGAGCTCGACAAAATAAGAAATTAAAGACAGAGGACAGGGTCTTGGCAGATTCGGACACAGCCACACAATGCTGATGGGTCATTTGTGATGATTGTAAGAGATTACTGTTGAATGAATCCTTGCATTGTTTCTTAGGAAAATCCCCACTCATTCTGCCTTTATATTCAAATCGCTCCTGGTTGGCAAGCCAGTGCTCTTCAGGGCAGCTCAACTGCCCTTGGTATTTGCTTGTGTATTTAAATGGTGAATAAGAGGCTTAATTGGGATGCCCTTTTTTCACTGAATTAGAAAAGCGTATAAATGCAGTTCATTTACCATGCCATTCCACCACTCTACAGAACACTTTTATCTTTTTATCTGCCAATTGTCAACAAGAGGACATGAGACTCCATGGTGTGAATTTGTTTTTTTCTGGAAAACACTTATGTGTATAAGAGTCGAAGCTGAATAAAGGTTTTTGGCTAAGAATACACCATTGTCCTTGCATGATGTCCAATGTGTGTTTTTTTCCAGTATTCCTGGCAAGCTGAGACAGTTTGTGCTGGACCTTCACTCTGGAAAGCTACACAGAGAGTTTCACCATGGTCCCGACCCCACAGACAGCACGCCCGGACAGGTCAGACTGCAGCCTCAGCACGCATTGAAGAGTCACTAAAACTTGGTTTTGCACAGTCATGTGAAAGTTAACAGACTAAATATGACTCTTACCCTCAGGAGGAAACGGGAGGAGAGGTGGCCAGTAACCCCCCAGAGAGCTCATTCCAGAAGCTGGCGCCTAGTGAGACTCGCTACACCATTCTCAGACGGGATCGTGACGAGCTGTGACCTCAGCAGCCTTTCAGTGATCCTGTGACTCAATGCCACGCCCTGGGGCAGGGAGGGGGTTAGGGTTGGGACAGGCCGTAGGGACAGAACAGCAACACCCAACACCCTTACTGAAAAGAGAAAAATTGAGGAGGAGAATGAAGAGGAAGACGGAGGAGATATGGAAGAAAAGGAGGAGGAGTGCAGTCCACGACACAACCATGTTGGAATAACCTATATTTTCATAACTCTTTCATGTACAATTTTTATTTTGGATCAAAAGGAAGTGGGGTAAAGAAGAAAATGTGAGTGGGCAGGGGTTAAGGGCATTAGGACATCAAGAGAAGTGTTTTTACTTTTATTTTTTGGAGCTTGTAAATATGTTTGTGCTACACGGGAGTCTCATTGTTGGTCTAAATTAAATGCAAAGTTTTCTTTATTTTAACCCTTTTATTTTTCATCACCCAGAGTTTTGTAGAAAGAAAAAAAAAAAAACTCCCAGGACAGTTCCATCACTCCAGTTGTAAGGTTCTTATCTGTGGGTAGTCCAGTTCAGCCTGACTGATAGGAGGCGCCTTTTTTAGTCTCACCGACCTCATGGTTGC
Source organism: Ctenochaetus hawaiiensis (assembly GCA_029783645.1). NCBI lineage: Eukaryota > Metazoa > Chordata > Actinopteri > Acanthuriformes > Acanthuridae > Ctenochaetus > Ctenochaetus hawaiiensis. The sequence goes on from JAPZDY010000025.1 coordinate 11,952,482, forward strand.
AGCTCAATACGACCAACTCTAGTCCGAATCATTTGTATAGCACAAGTTATAACGTTAAGCCTGTTTGAAGTAGCTTGATCTCCATATCTTCTCCACATGCACTCGGAGTTCTGAAGGATTTAAAATAATATTTTGAATTACTTGGTAAGATTAACATAATTTTAAACCATGACTTGAGACAGAAGGTAAAGAGA
>JAPZDY010000025.1:11957567-11972327 GCA_029783645.1 Ctenochaetus hawaiiensis
GAGCGAAAAGCCAAGGTACCTACACGGTCAGCTCTCTTTTCTCTTACGAAAATCCATGCAAAAGCTTCCTGTCATTTTGTCATGTTTCAAAGATCAGAAACATGTTCTAAGTGACGACAATACTTTTGTGACTAACCATTCAGATTCTTTTTCTCTCTCATGTTTACCCTCATTTTTCACCAGAAGTTTCACCAGCCACACTAAAGGGGATGAAACAAAAATGGGACTGATTATCTTCTTGGTTTTTATCCTCTGGCTGATAAAATTCCTGAAAAAAGCTCCCACATTGTAACCACTTATTGCCTAAGGTGAATTTTTTAAATGATTTAGTTATTCAACCAACAGTTCAAAACCTAGAAAAATTTCTTATGTAATCAGTGATTACAGTTATACGTTATAGAAAAAAAAACATGAAATCATCACATTAGGGATGCTGGAACCATTGAATGTTTGCTTTAAAAAAATACTTAAGGGACTTAAAGGCAATCCACTATCTAATAAAGGCATGAAATGCCCAACAACATCAGTAATAAAAAAATAAAATAAAATTTAAGCCTGTATATTTTCATATTATTTGCTAACATGTCTTGTGCATTTTCATAGGTTTGGGTGGTGGTACAAAGTCTTTTCAGTAATTTGGACTTTAAATATCCAGCAAACTCCAGAATCTGTTAAAATGTGATTTTAATTTGATTAAAAGCTCCTTTAAGAGGATCCTTTGGTGAAAATAGTTTACTACATTTGTTAAAGGCTTTTTATGACTACAACCTATGTGCCCTTTTAAAAAATGACATGTTTAAAACTTTAAAATTCCATTGCTATTGAAGCTGAAAGGTGAAATAATCTAATTTAAAATAAAGGAAAAATCACCATATTTTATGCGGTTATGGGAATATTATCAACACTGACTGGACACCCTCATGACAAATTTGTTGGCAAATCTTCCCTTCAATTAATTTGTGCATCTCGAAAATATGAATCCATTACAAGTACAGTAAACGATGCATTATATTGAACAATTTAATCCTAAAACATAATTTGTATTTGTAGCAATGATAATACTTAATAAGCAATAACAAATACTTGAGTTCTTTAATAATTTTCATAATAAATTGTCCGTGTGAACTCTAGTAGAAGGTACAATCACAACTTATGACTTTGAATGGGCCTAGAAGACACATAAAGAAAAACATTCAGATAAGAACACAGACAGACACCGGAACAGCTGCTAGCATGACGCATGTACAGAAGCAGGCTCAACCACACACTAACACTCACTCACTGTTTCCACTGTGGCTGAGCGCTGGAATATTACTCCCCTAACGGCGTCTTTCACCCTTGAGACACCACAACAACATGCTTTTGCTTTCTCTGCTGCCGCCCCCCCCCCCCCCCATGCGTCTGTCTGGTTCTTAACTTAAAATACATTCTCACTCTTTTTCTTTTTCATTGTTAATCTCTCCTTCACCCGCCATCCCTGCTTCTCTCTCTCCATCCCTGAGGATAGAGTGATAATCTGAACCGTCTGCTCTCCACCTGCTCTGAAGTATCCTTCACCCCCTTTACCCCACCTCTCCCCCCTGTGGACAACCCGTTGTCTTCCCCCGAATCCTCCCTCTCACCCTCGTCTTCTCCTCACTCTCTCCTCCAGCCTTGGCGAAAGAGGCCTTTGGGGCCCCAGCAGTCGTTCTGAGCTGATCAGTGTAACATCCTCCACAAACTCTTACCAAGCAACACAAGCACAAATGGCCAAATATACACCAGTTCCAGGAAACACTGTAGGCAACCTGCCTCTGTCACATTGTTTTTATCCACAGGGGTAACTTGGCACACAAGTGGATGGAGAAATGCATCTATAAGAATGTAGAAGCCAGGAAACAAAGGTGAGTTAAACGTCGTACTCACATGGACAAGCAGAGAGAACTCGGTCACCAAACCACACAGCTTCCTCAGATCCTGACAAAGACAAAATGACAATATTTATTTAACTATGATGTTCATCACACAAATCTACAGCTACAGTGTGCCGACCTGCCAGAGTCTGGGATTGACAATCACATTAACTAATGAGAGTGAATATTAATGTACGTTGTGTATATTACAGTAGAGCAGCATGAAATAAGTGTGTCTGCGCAGACAAGATGGGTCAATTGCATTAAATGAACTTGCAACAGTGATGAATAATGCATGTAACCATAACAACGCTTTATACAGAACAAGGATGGAAACTACTGTCTCATACTGTTTTTTTTAATTCTGTGGCTTTAATTTAACATAGGCCTTTTTTGCAAATAACATTTTGACGTGTCAGGGGGGAAACACACAGGCTCAAATCATAAAATTAATGATGGCTGAATTCCATTTGGCTCTTTCAATTTCAGGGTCCTGGTATTGTCACTGACAGCCAATAGTTAGAGTGACTGTGGCTCCTAACTAATGGTGTTAAATACTGATAGCAAAAACAAACCAAAAATTTTGCATCACTGTCATTGCTGTGTATAATTTAATATAATATTTCTGGTCAGCATGAACATCGTTGTTGCAGCATTGTTGCATCAGCCATAGCAGCACTGTTTAGTTCAGAAAGCTAAAGAGCTGTGCTGAAATTACACATTCACCTCCTTTTTTATGATTACATGGACAAGGAAAGAAAAACAAACTATAAACACAGAGGATGAGGCTAGACCACAGGGCCAGCGCCTGTCCAAGAGAAACCCTAACCTTTTTTTAGTTTCTAAGCTAAAATAAGTATAACATAGAGTAAGATATCCAGATTGTATGTCTGGGTACTGTTCAAAACTTAGTGGAAGCAACAGGGTCCGGACATGCACACCTCTTCCAGGTTGTCCCAGGACTCAGCTGCACTCTGATCAGCAGGAATTGCAGGAAGTTGGAGCTGAATTTGCCTGCCAGACACCAGCTCCTCGTCCACGTCTTCATCAGCGTGGCAGCTTCTGGACACACAGCTGGATGGCTGAGCGTCAGGTGGTGGTGGCTGAGGCACGGGGTCAGAGTGCAAAAGCAGGAAGTCTCGTGCGGCTGCTGATGCCCTGTCTCTGACTGGCTTGACAAGCGCTTCCAGAGCTGCGGCGTCTTCAGCACGGACCCGGGCACACAGCTTCTCCATCTCTCTGATGTTAGCTCTCAGCTGCTGCAGAGAGACAGAAGAGAAGCGGTTTCCTCAGTGAGAATGAGTGTCAAACTTCAGCTGGCAACATGTAAACAAAATGATAAATGAAATTCATGGTACTGGGGTGCCCGAGTTGTTTAAGGGACGGATCAAAAAACAAAAAGACAAGCACACAAGATACAGATAACATGAGACACAATATTTAAGATTACATGTCATTTAAATATTATCGGTTTTCACTGCCATGACACTTGGTAACACATCAGCAAAAGGCACAAAAGTCACATTACAACTGATTCTCTTTCTAACGCCTGATGCCTACGTTAGGAGGAAGTTCTCATACTGACAAGTCAAGCATTCCGGTAAACTCCTCCAATGATGGGAAATGTGTGTGTGTGCGTGCTTATGGGTGTGGACTTAATAAGGTTCAGATATGAGACTGGGGAACTAAAGCCCTCCTCATCCCGCCATGCCCTGAGGGTGACAGGAGGATTACATCCCAGCCATCAGCCCTCCAGGTCGCAGCACGGTCCGGGCTCAGGGGGTCGACGCGCTGCCGATAACACATTCTGCTAAATCACACAACATGAATAAACATACATGTATACACTTGTTCTCGTGTGCATAAAACCAAAAAACACACTGATTATCACCAAGACAGTCAGGTCAGGCACCTGTTAGCCTGCATATTAACCATAACCATATGAGGCTCACACACACACAGAACGACCAAACACTTTCAATAGCAGACATTCATGATGAAACCGTATTGACTCTTCTCAACTGTCTCACACGGTTACTGCTGTGGTAAAGGTGGGGATACTGAGTCTGCTTGTATCTTTCTCTTGGGGGTTAGGTAGGCGCTAGGCTAGTGGGAGTAAATGTCAATCATACGGTTGGGGAAAAGATTGCAGACTATGTTTATGGGAGGAGGACCAAGGGACAGACAAAGCAGTGAAGTTAAGATGAAGAAATATAGACAGCCTATCTATCTATCTTTCTATCTAGCTATGCTATGGAACATAAGCTCACATGTACACATGCATATACACACATCTGAGGCAGAGTAGACTAACCCCTACTCTGGATTAACACCATGAAGACATGGGAAAGCACTCTGTGTGTGTCCCTGGGGTTTGCAGGGTAATGGTGAGAGGATAGGTGTGTGCCTGTTTGGAGTTATTTCACCTTCAGAGACAAGGTGGCTTCCAGGCAACAACATCCCCTGAGGCGTTTCACACCCACCATGTGAACAAGTACTTGCACACACACATACATATACGCACTCACACACACGAGACGGCAATCTATTTGTGGTTTAGTAACAGTCTCTTTTCATGTTCTGATTTTTAGGGGTCAATTTCTATAAAAAGACTTTGTGTAGTATTAAATACCCGATCCAGTCCCTGTATGTGTTTTATATATTCAAATGTATACACAAACTGAGTACACCCCTTTCTGGACAAGCTAGTTCTTAAAAAAGTTGACTGATCTAGTCTATACAACAAATGGAGCAGCTCAGTTGTCATTGAGGCAGTTTAGTTACCACATGACTTTAAAAAAGGAATTTTGGTAACATAATAACAATGAGTTATATATATGATTAGAGTATAACACCCTTCTCAAGAGTGGTCTCATTAGGTGACGCGATAAATGAACTGACAGCTGACCATCTCCATTTGCCAAGGAAGGCTTTGCTCATCGTGCTGTAGGAGAGGTCAGTTGCTTGCATCATACATCAGTTCAAGAAGTGCATAGTTCTCCTCTTCACTCAGATATTCAACCGGATAAACACACCACATCATAATCCTGCTTATAGTTTTCACTTTTGATTTTTAAACTGGAAAAACTTGACTGACACCAAGCAGGAAAAGTCTCTTTAAAACTGAGTTCTACTTGTCCAGACAATTTTGGACAAAATATATATTGTGCAGCTGCAGGGTCATGCTATGTCGTAAGGCAATGAGTCACATCATCGTCTTAACAACAGTCACATTCACATACCCGCCGTCAGTGGAACTGAATGATATAGCAAATGCTTCTGTGATGACATAGAGCTCCAGCTCAGTGTTATGAAAAATCTTTCATAACACTGAATCTCATCTTCTCTTTCACAAAATTATGAGAAAATATCAGTTACTGGCAAATCATTCATCAGTATCACTCTGGCAGACACACTTGTACGCCTATTTGTAGTTTACAAACATGTACCTGAACTGTTCTGCTGGCGTTGATTTGCTCTTGATGAAGGCGGTCCCATTGCTGGCTATGTTGGTACTGCAAAAATGAGGGAAAAACTGTTTGTTATCCGTATGCGGACCGGATGTAAGAGTGTGGACAAGAGATCATGTTCCAAGCCAGATTTCAGTTGTCACCTTCAGTATGTTATTGTGGTGTTTCTGCAGCCTCTCCAGGTCTGTGGGTAGAGCCACTTTAATGAACTTGTGGATCGGTGCCTCCAGGCGCCTCAGAGTCAGCTTGTTGCTTTCCTCTGCCATGTGTCCCGCTGACTGCCCACAGCCAACACCTCTGTGTAACTTGGACACCGCAACTGCACAGCTTTATCTCACTGCCCCCACAGACACTGTAAATACCAGCAGAGTATGACTTTAATAAATACATAAATCAAATGAATAAACTCTGTGACACATGCAAGTCTACCCACACATCTAAAATTGGCACCTCCATAAGACCAATAATTTTTTCATGCCATCATTCTTTTTAAAGAGTCACTCAATAATTACTAGCTGACAGTATAAAGTCAGTGCTCAAGTGATTACTCGATCAGTCAATCAAAAATCTTGATAATCAGTGGGCCATTTACATAATATATTGACCTAAAATGTCAGACATTCTCTGATTCCAGCTTCTCAAGTGCTAATGTTAATTAAATAATAGTTAAGGCCAGTTGTTGATCATAATAAGTTATTTGAATACATCAGCTGGGAAGTTGTGAGAGGCATTTTTTCATTCATTTAGGACGTTTCCTAGACTAATAAATAATCAGAAACATATTTAATAAGTTATCCGTATTAAAAATAATGCTAATAACAACAATCTTTCGTTGCAGCTCTATAAAAAAACTCCACGAGGCAAATATGTACAATAGAGCTCTAAGAAAGACTACATGTGTAATCAGTGAGAGTTATTGGAATGATCAGATCAGATATTTATACAAATATTTAACCTTCAAAGCTTTTAGGGGAAGACATTTTTTGCCTTTGTATACACAATAGTCATTACGTTTAGCTAGAAGGGAGTTAGTCACATCTTCTTTACGTTTAAACTTCAGTGATAATTGAACTCATTTTAGTTTTTGCAAACATTCAGTGTGATACCAGCTTCCAGGTAACGTCAGCTAAATGAACGGACTAGCATGACATTAGCTATCAGCTATCAGCTAAGCACAAAGCTAACGACTTCGTGTCAGCTTTGCTGATTAATTAAAAAAAATATAACTAATCTAACTCACTGAGTTAGCCAGGAAATCTTGTAATATCAGACAACTACTGAGCATCTGTCAAGAAAACGAAACTTAAAAGACATTTGGCGAAACTTACCACTGAAAAATACAAAACGAGGATATAATTTATATTTGCTAAAGACTTTTATGTGTCGCCATAATGTCGAAAATTGACGACGAGCTACATTTCCTAATTTTAGGCAACGATTTCGATTTGTTTCTGACACTTCTTGTTTGTAAACAGTTCTGTTCCCAGTGCATCCAGGAATAGTTTCCGACCTCAACGAGCACTCACGGCACATTGTGTTCCTCCTCGTTGAGTCGGTGATGAGAAAAGTTATATTTCTAACACAATTCTACACTGATACACTTTTTATTTCTTGATTTAATCATATATAATGGTGTTGTTTCGTACATCAGAGATGCAGGGTGTAAAATAAACGGTCTATTATCATTATATATGCAAATCAAACTGATAGATGCAAGCTGACAGTTTGTCACAGACGTAAATACACTACAAATCGATTTCTGCTGTCACAGCTATCAGGTTTAATTTATCTCCAAACCATTTAAAATTATTTAAAAATGTTTTGAGCTAAGGCCATATTTTTGGTAATTTAGGGTTTAATGTAATCAGAAAGTTTATCCCCCACCATTGCACACATACAATAGCCTATTACATGTGTCTGTTTTTTCAGGCTTATGTTTTTAAATTTTTTTTACTTTAAAAATTATTAATATATAAACGGCTTAATCAAATAAAAAATGTTCAATACTTCAATACTATGTTCAGCATTAATCATAATTACAAAAACATTTTAATTGCAATGAATAGAGATAAAAGTTAAAGCAAATACATTTTAAAAACTAAATGCTCAAATAAAATTAAAATAAATAAATAAAATAAAAAACTTTTTGGTGGCTATTCAAACATTTCATAGGTGGGTGGAATTTTGTTGGGGACACTGAATTTTAAAACCTCAAAATTTCCAACATAACATTGCAATCTTGCTGAGGATTGTAGTGTTTGTTTAAAGGTAATTCTGAAAGGGACTTTAAAGTCACTGTGTGGTAAAATCTGTAAAAACTAGTGACCTTTTCAAAATATGTCACAATTACTCATAACAGCTAGACTTTAAAAATGATGTGGACATGGCACAATTTCAAGCACTGGCAATATATCAAAAAATTTCCAAAATCAGGTCTCAGCCCCATCACCATTAAATAACACCTTAAAAGTTATAATTATCTGATTAAGGTTATAGCAAATAGGTGATGATTTTTTATATATATATATTTGCAGATTATTTAATTTATGTTAATTCCATTAAGCTTTTCACAGTTGGCTGCATGTAAAAATAGCATCAATCCTGTGGAAAGAAACATTAAGTGTGATATTTTTGTCAGAATTGTGTTTGGGAGTAAAACAAAGAGAGAGAATGGGGTTCCCCCTCCTCTACTCTGAGATCAGCCTGTGTGAGTGGGTCTATTGCATGTTTCCACTTCTCTGTTTCAGCACCTTTTACCTTTGACATTTAGGCCAACTCCCCACACACTCTTCCCTCAGCGGATGCTCCATGCGAGGGGCAACAGTGAAACACAGTCCCCAGCTACAGGGGATTTCCCCTGGTGTTGTACGTGTGGTGTGTGTGTGTGTATGTGTGTGCACGCATTTTGTGTGTACGTACTTGTCTGTCCACTTCCAGGGGACTCCCAGAGTTGCAGACTGAGGGCGAAGAACAAAGCTAACAGTGAATTTCTAAACAGCAAGTCATCAGAAATATTTGGGTTCAAGTGTCTGCCTCTGTGTATGTGAATGAGTTTGTGTGTGTGTGTCTGTGTGTGTATGGGTTTATGTGTGTATGTGTGTATGTGTTTTAAGCTCAGGAGGACTCGGGTGCTATTCATTTCAGTCTAATCCAGGAAGTTTTTCAGCAGGAGAGGAAGCTGGCAGGGGGCTCGGCTCACTTCTTATTTCCTGCATCTTACTGTTTTTAGAGCAGGTGTGATCAGCACACCCTGATGGCCTACTGGATGTAAACCTTTTTGCACAGCAGACAACTTGACTTGTCATAGTAGGGAAAAAAAACTGTTTCTGATAGCATTAACAATAGCTATGGTCTATCTTAGTAAAACATGACAATGTGACAGTGGGTCAGCACAGACATTACCATGACATAAATTTAAGTAACAAAATACAGCAATCTATAATTGTTTTGTTTGCACCTGTACTTCAAATACTGTGACATACCAAAATATCTTCTCTTAATAAGACTTGTTCAGATCACAACCTACTGTTTGATTTTGTAAGCCTGCAGGTCTCTTCACATGCACAAATTTTGCTTCCATCGGCCTCAGAGAGTCCACTTTGCATTTCTGAATGGATAAGGATACATTATGAATCCACAGCTACAAAAAAACAGCTGCTTTGAATGTGTGTGGCATGTGCATATGTATGCATGTGTGTAAATATGTTCTAATGGGACCTCTAATTAAAACTCTGGGGGTATCTGCTATCTGTCAGCACTGATCGATTGGCTGCGAGACTGACAGCTAACTGTGTGTACGTGTGTGTGTGCACATGCCAGTTAAGTGTGTGTGTTGAGTGTTTCAAGCTGCAAGCAAAGCTCTCAGCTTTGTGGTCATGTTATATTACATGTCACCCGGACATGTCACTGCAGTAGAAGTGGGATTAACACATATTATTTTGCTCACACAAATGCACATGGGCAAATTCACACCGCTACAAAAATGATGTGGATGGTCTTTTCCTGCATACAAATCAGACACAGACATTTCAATATGTAACAGCAGCTTGAGGTGGCTTACAGATAACACACAAACACACATGTGCACATTTGCAGATAAACAAGGACACTTCCTGGTTTTTATTCATGACTGAAAATGATTGTGTTCCTGTTTTTTTAATAGTCTGTTTTATTAGAAAGCAACAAATTTGAATTTCTTGGGATGGAAGATTTAGTGTTGTATAGTTTCGCATCATAGATTGATATGGAGCATGTCTCCACACTCTTTCTCACAAACATACGCACAGATAGAGCTGTTCACAGTTTCACTACCACAGTTACTATCAATCACCTGGCTGTCAGAGAGACAGAGAGTGTGTGTGTGTGTGTGTTAGTGCTCACGCTGTTGCGCAGGAGGGTGAGTGAGTGATGGCAGTGACAGTATAGACGGCATGTGCTGTGAAATGTCACCGTGGCGATCGATGGTGTTTAACGAGGCTGGAGGCTGATCTGGACCTCATGCTAACATGAAGCTCTCCTCCTCTCTCCCTTCCTCCCTCCTCCTTGCTCTCCTAATCCCCCTCTACTCTCTCAGAGCCCATGAGTCCCTCAGGAGGGAGACGAGGTCTTTTACCTGTCAAGAGGCTTTTGTGTCTGACCAGACACACACAAATACACGTTCTTTAAGAAATGAGCTCAAATTTGGTCTTTTGTTGACTCTGAAAACCTCTTAACACATTAAAAAGTTTGGATTTTTTTGTTGTATTTTGAGTCATTTAATACAATAAAAATCAAAACACAGGACGCAGTTGGGCAGAATAATCAGAACTAGTTTATGATTTCAAAGTGCTGAACAGAAAATCCAGTGAACCAAAGAGAAAGAAAAAAAATATCGAACAGGAAACTCAAACCAAAGAGGGACATTGAAAAACAGCAACTTTTTTTCTTTTTTGTTTCTCTTCTTCAAAAAACAATGCACAACTCGTACCACAATATTTGAAAAAGCTAAAAACACTTCAAAATATTAGTTTTGTATATATATATTTATATATATTTATATATTTATATCTATATAATTTGCTTTTTTCATATTTCAAACTGCTGCCGTGAGTGTGTGAGTGGGTGTTGGAGGCTCAGGGGAGATTCCCATAGAGCCTCAGTCTGAGACACAAACACAGGTTGAGCTGTTTTGAAAGGCTATGTCAGCTCTTGACGGCTTAAAACACACCATGCATATGATCCTGGCTTCTCTAAGCGTACACATAAAAGACAGTATGCAACCATGTCCTCCGCACTCTCACACAGCCTCTACAATAGAAACAAATAGAAAAAGAGCATGACTGCGGAATGTTTCACCCCTGGACGTACAGCTATCTGTCGAGCACCCTCCTCTCCCCAACTCCCTGCTGTCCTGCAGGGGAGCAGGTAGGGTGTGTGTCTGTGCTCCTAGCCCTTCACAGGGTGTAAGTGCTTCAAAAGCCAATTTCTGTCCATGTTCATTTCCCCGTACTCCTACTCGACCTATGATTTAAAAATGAGTTAATAATAATAAAAAAACATACTAGAGCAAGTTCAAGTCTGGGTGACTCAGTCATCAATCGTTAGTGCACAGTATCTCCTCTGCTTTCTAAAGCCAGGTGGAGACTGTCTTGCTTTCTTTTAGCTACTAACAATACAGGACAAGTCTTTGTATTAAAATAATTTAGAGTTTGAAATTAAACCGTTCCCTCTCCAACTCTTCCTTTTGTGGTGAGATAGCACTTAAGAAATTGCACTTGGAATCAAGGACCCATCTCAACAGCCACCTCTGTGTTTATGAAATATCTGTGTCCCGCTTACCGATGTTTCTGCGTGTCTATGCTGCCTCACATCTGACATTTCAGTACATTTCAGCATGAAAAACGCCCCCCCTTTGAATACACAGTGACTCGTGTTTCACTGGGACATCTTCAGCTTTTAAAAACATTCGATCACACTGACACTAGATGAGCCAGGCCAAAACACAGATAAACAGTACTCATAAACCTCTGTGTTCTTTCTTTTGCGCTGGATGAGTTGCCACCCAGACAGAGAGCAGACAGTAAAAAGTCGTTTTCCTGTCGTCCATCTCAGCCTCGTCATCCTCCCCCACATGAGAAAAACTGGAGGATCAAATAAAAAGTGGTAAAGCGTCTGAGCAAATGTCTTTTATACTGGTGAAAGCATTTAGTTGGTTGTCTGTTGGAGTGAAAAGCATTTGATTGGCTCTCTCTGCCCTGCATCAGTCAGAGGGGAGTGAGTCTCTCTTCTGGATGTGTGTGCGTGCTCCTCGAGGGGGGAAAGGCCTGAACAGGATGTGACATGGGTTTTTTTCTCTGCATGGTCAGCTTGGGCCATCAGTAGGGCAGAGTGTCCAGGAACCTGTCAATCAACGGAGGAGGCTGTACCAGGTCCTCAAGCTTCAGGTAGAAGATACGTTGAAGGCCCTGGGTCCTCTGGGAGCGAAGCTCTGCCCTTAAACCCAGAATACGATTCAGAGGGGGCGCAGCCTTGGACGAGGAGGAAGAAGGGCCACAGCCCAGGTGGTCTCTGAGACAACAAATCACTTTGTTCTGCAGCTCCTCAACCCGCTTTGTGTCCTTCAGACCAGGGACTTGCTCTGTGGATAGACAGACAAAGACGTTAGGAAAATAATTCGTTAAACAGCAAAAAATTAAGCCAGTGGAAAAAAAAGTGCACAAACACACATGCACTCTTCAGAGCTTATTCAACTGAAAGAGCATTAGCTACATCTTCTTTTATATTGAATTCCACCTCATTACCCTGTATGGCTAATGTTCTTAACAGGCCTTAACCCGTCTCACTCACTACAGATCAATACACAGTCTAACCTAATAAGCCCCCTGCACATTGCGTACACTCACATACACAATATGTATGTATATTTATAAGCGTGCACACACCCAGACAAATAGTCCCTGCAATTTAAGACATTGACAAAAACAAAAGTGCTCAACAATTAGCTGATTATTCGGCCCTGTGAGCAACCAAATGAAATTAGAAACACACACACATATACACACACTGCTGCCCATAGCAACTCCAGTGGCACCCGCACCAGGCTTAATGTGACACTAACTCATTCTGCAGAGAACAAGGCGTCCAGCCCTATACACACAGACACACACACTTATACAAGGGCACACACACCAGCCACTCGGTGCTGCAGGGAGGCTCTCGCTAAGACCAGTCTCACTTTGAGGTATCCATTATCTGAGGCTTATTTATTGTTTGTTTATGTGACTCTTTTGTTTGTTCTGTGTTTGCTGCTGCAGAGTCACTCCAGCCCTCCTTTCACTGTGGCTTTCAGACCCCTCACACACTCATGCTGCCCCATCCCTCTCTCCACTCTCCCTATCCCTTCTTCTTCTATGTGTGCGAGCTCCTGGGGATAGATCGATGACTGCCTTTCTGCACAGGCCACTCTGAAGCGGTCGATCGCTTGGCGGCTCTGGCGGCTCTGCCGTGGCAGTGCGCTGTGAGCTTTGCCGAGGTGGCAGAGCGCCACTGAGAAGAGCGCAGACGCCATTCCAGAGCTGTGCTCCACGGTGAGCTGGTCGATCAGGCACAGAGTTAAGTGCTCCCCCAGAGAGTGAGGATGGGGTTGGAGGGCTTAGACAGAGGAAGAGAAGGTGAAGGAAGAGGAGGAGAAGGCAGCTGGGGGCAGGGAGAGGTAAGGAAGCTGAGTGTAGGGGGAGGGGTGTTTTACCTATTACAAATTTATGTACAGCGATGTAAAAAAAAAAAAAAAATAGTGTAAACACTTAATTTCACAGGCATCCTCCAACACCTTGGGCTTCAATAGGAACTGATACTTCCCATACATTTCTAATGCACTTTACTGACAACTAACTTCTTCCTCTTCTGTTGTGTCTCAGGCTTGTGACTGCAGAGAATGACTCTCCCTCTATTTTTCACAGATGCATGCTGATTAGAGGGCCAGGTGTGTGGCAGGTGCAGCAGGTGCTTCTGGGTATCGGGTTCTTGTTTCAGACCGAGATGTGTGACAACACCCATGCACATGTGTGTCTTTAAGCGCATGTGTGACGTAAGTGGATATATCCACCTGATCACTGCCACATTGAATCACCCACCAGCAAAGCTCTGGACAAAGGAAAGAAGGAGCGTGTGTATGTGTGTGCGTGTGAATTTACATTATTTACTAAAAAGTAGCTTAAATGACTGACAGTGTTTGTTTCTGAAGTGTAGAGAAACAGACTGCTAATTTTTATTGATGCCATGCATGCTAAACGTATGTCTCCTGATGAATCTAGTTCATCTGATTCATCTGAATCTAATTTTTGAATCTAACGTTATTGGCCTGTGCTCTTACCTGTGAGCAATACGAGGGCAGCCAGGCAGGCGAAGGCAGAGGTGTCCAGGTTTAGGCTCTGGAGGTGGGTGGAGAAATCCCGGATGGAGTCCAGCCATTCTCCGAACCCACGAAGGCACTGGAACCTGTGCAGCACCAAGCCGTTACAAAACACTAGTTTATCCTCTGACAACATCGACCTGAGACACAGAGGGAGAGAGAAGCAGATGAAGACTCTGGTTAGATCTCCCTTCCAATGAAACGCTGCATTTTTCTCTCATTTATTGTAAATATGGCTTGAGATACTGGGGCAAGGAAACAATTACAATAAAAAGAATGAGAAAACCTGGCAGTATGCACGCTCACACACAAACAGGACACACATCAAACACAGGCATGCAGCTGATTAAGGTTGTGTTTTCCAAATTATAGCATTTTAAAAGATTCCTGTGTTTCCTTATGGCAGGGTGGGGTGAAGGGTTAGGGCAGAGTGCTGCTCTATGTGTGTGTGTATTTGCAGATAGGTAAACTGTTATGACTTTAATGTGCCCAGGCTGTGGTGTGCAGGGAAAACACAAAGTCTTAATGAGTAATGAAAAGACTTCTCAGATGTACGTAGCCATCAGTTACTCACGACACACAACATCCCACTCCTTTACCATCGAGCAGAGACGGAACAGAACAAGCAGTGAATGAGGGAGGGTTAGGACTAGTTTTTATAAGAGCCTAAAAGAAGAACATGGCCTTCCTCACTGAGCTGGTTAAAGTGTTTAGTTGGTAGATTACAAAAAAAGGTTGCAGGGACAAAGAAGGAAGATGTTGGACAAGGGCAGAAAGTGTGTGCTTGGAGAACAAAGAGAGAGAGAGGGAAGCCTCAAATTACACCCTGCACAAACATTGGTTAAGCAGTTATGAGGAGAGGAAGAAATACCATTTACGTCTAATTATCCTGGCTACAATTTAAAAGAGGTACTCCACCCGCTCTCAGGAGAACACGGATGCTCACACATAACCAGCTTTGTCAATCAAACATTAAAAATGACCTTTTCACTCTTATACATAGAAACAA
>JAPZDY010000025.1:11977447-11993935 GCA_029783645.1 Ctenochaetus hawaiiensis
GATGAGGGGGAGCTCTTCCCCTCAGTGACCCCAGGGCCTAATTTATAAGATAGCTGGTTCCAATAAAAGCCTTAGTTTGAACTGATCAATTAAGTCTCTGATAAATTAAGCTCTCATGAGTGAGAGCTGGCCTGTCTCCCACTGTCTGTCTTTCTCTGCCGCTTTGTGTGTGTATGAATGTGTGTATGAATGTGTGTGTGTGTGTGTGTGTGTGTATGTTGGGGGGGCTCTTGTGACTTTGCTTTCTAATAAGCAGCATGAAGCATGACTGGCGTCTCACCAGAGACACCACATATCAGAGCTAATACTGCATAACTAACTAGTCTCTGATACCCATCAAGGATGCCTTCATACGTGTGCAGGTGAACACACACACACACACACACACACACACACACACACACACACACACACACACAAACACACACGCAGATTAAATTATCTCAATATAATTATCAAATCTGTAGATCCTTCTTGTGGTCTGTACATTCCCTACCTATTAAGGCAAGCCTATAAGTGTTTCTGTATGAGCGGATGCATGAGAGGAGTTTTAGTTCTGGTTTAATTAATCTAATCTCACTTGTAGTTTATCCTGATTGCATCCTGCAGACAAAAAAAAAAATATATAAAAAAAATTGAAACTTGCTTGGTATTAGAAATTAAGGGTTTAGGGTTGCAGTAATGTTTGTTTTGGCAAGGGCTTAATCCCAGTTTAAAAAACCTGCTCAGTTTAAATGTCAAGTGTCAGAATCGAGGAATGAGTTATATATATATTAAAAGCGCATTCACAAATGAAACACACTCACTTACACAAGCTCACATGCTGTGGGTGTTGTGGGGGCTGGTTGAAAGCATGCAGAGGCAGATTCTTGACATGTAACATGTGCTAATAGCCTTGGCTTAAATTAAAAGCCTTCAGGGACTTTGTTCACCCTTCTCCTCCCTCTGTGTCCCATATCCCCTCCTCTCCTCTGCTTCTTAATCAGAGCCAATCAGACAGCTCTCTTTCTCTGCAGAGAAAGCGCAGGGGTACTTTGCAGCAAAAATACATATAGGTGTCTGAGAAGTGATTTTATTGTTTTCTTTAAGGGGACAACTTTTATAAGCTGATTCAAAGTGTATAAATGTTAATATTGTTGCAACTTAACTCTGACATATGTGCAATTAAGTGATTAAATTATATGCATGCAGCCATCCAGCTAGCCTGCCACCATACAACCTTACAATGACTAGCGTTCTGTGCAAGAAATGGAAAACAAAAATTGTGTGCAATGAACTGAGCTATGTAATTTCACTGATTAAAGCACAAGCTAAAGTAATTCACTAGGTAAGACAGTGGGTGGATAAAAATGGGTCACTTTTTAATGCTATTCTTTTGTTTCTACCATAATGTTTATATTATACTAACATCTAAGATCTTGTTTTTTTAAAATTTTAAATATTCTAACTCTTAATAGGTTCACAAAATTAATGGAAACCAGTGAATGGACTACATTATTTGTTCCAAATAATAAACCCAGGAAAAACGAACTACCTGTTTAAGAGCGAAAATTAATTCACAGTGAAAATGTGTTTTAAATAGCACTAATGAAATAACAATAATTTACAGCAAGCTTCTACTATGATTTAATGTGTAATAACTATTTAGGGATGATTAAATATAATCAGGAAAATATTTTTAAGAGGACAATAAAACCATCTGGATAATGGAGGTAATGTGCATGATTATATGAATATGAAAAAGAACAGGTGTGTGAAATGCGTGTTTCAGTTTTTGCTGCTGCATCCTGGATTCAGCATATAACAGACTGAAGATAAATGCCCCTTTATAAATATGTTGTTGTGTGCATATGTTGAGTTGTGTATGGTTGATTGCATCCGCATGTGTGTGTAAAGGAAACATGGTGAGGTTTGACAGGCTGTGTATGGCTGCCGAATGCTGCAGCAAGCAGACAGCCCGCGGCCTGCTGCCACCAGACGCTGCTTTCATTAATTACTAAATAAAAACAAATTGTGAAACTAATTGAAAAGAAAGATAATTCATTTCCACCTACCAGAGGCATTATTCAATTACCTCTGTGTTTGCACCCTCCTTCTTGCTGTCTCTTAATTTCGCTTTCTTGTCTCATACAGCCAATAGACTGCTTAACAAGTGTGCCACAAAACATTATAATTAAAAACTGTGCAAGAAATACCTCAGTGTCACTGAGTGTGAGTCAACTGTATATAAATAAAGTATTGGTCCACATGCACGTGTCATAGAAGTGTGTAGTTATGTCTATATTGCGTTTTCTGACTTGCATGAGGAAAATGAAAAATCTGTCTGACTAAAAACAGTCTCTTGGTGGCATTAAACTATTAGGCTAGCTGTGTGAGTGAGCAATGCACGTGTGCGATAACATGGGATGTGAGACAGCAAGTTGAAAAGTGTTAAATTGAATCATTTGACGGACCAAATCTCAATCTGACTCATAACGTCCCGATTATTGTGTCAGTGAATTGTGGTCAATTTCATCACCACTGATTCACTACAAACATGCAGAAAGGAAACTTTGATTTTAAGGATTCATTTCTACCAAAGTCCTACAGCGCTTTTGATTTGAGTCGCTGAGCATCAAGCATGGGGGGCAATTTTCCTCATTTATCTGATTTAAAATGTGCTTTTATCATCCTGCATTCACAAGCAATACAAGCAATCACACGTACACACACACACACTCACACAAGCCATGCGTACACTAACTTTGCCCATTTGGTTGCTTGGGGAGACGACCCCGCGGGTGTGTTGTGTTTTCATAATGACTGTAACAACGATTTAGAGAGTGCCGAGAAGGGAGTGGGAGTGAGGAAAACGCAAGAAAACTGTTTTAAATAAGATTTGTCAGTCAGTTTGCAGCTAGTTTGCAGAAACTGGTTGATATTTTAAGGTGAAATGTCAGCTGAGTGTGTGCATCCTGTTGCAGTGGTGGAAAAAAACTTAGGTCCTTTATTTAAATAAAAGTACCATTACCACAATGTAGTATTAATTACAGCTCTGCATCCAAACTCCAACTAAAGCACAAGTACTAACAAAATTGTACTTAAACTTTAAAAAGTAAAAGTACTTGTTCTTCAGAAGCATGTCTACTGTCATTATACATTATTGAGGATTTCATTGTGCTAATAATAATTCACCAGTGTGTGAGCACAATTATAATATTGAGGCTGCTCATGATGAAGCTTATTTCAGTTATTAAATGTAAAGTACAGATAGGTTGGTCAGTTGTGTTCCTAACCCAGGGATTTGCGCTGTTACAACTTCTAGACTTTTCAAACATGATGAAAGGCCCCGGACAATGCTAGTACTGTAGTTAAGTACAATTTGGAGGCATTTATTATTAACTTTAGTATTTCAATTTAATGCTATTATATTTTTTACTCTAATATATTTCAGAAGGAAGTATTGTACTTCCCAATCTACCATATTTGTTTGTAGTTACTTTAGTCACTTTAACAGTAAATTAGACTAGACATGGAGACAGGAACTTCAAGAAAAAATAGAGTTGATACTTTTAGGGACTTTTAGGAACACAAACAAGAAGAGGCAGAATTGGTCCGTGTCTTATTGGAAACCACATGAGACTCATTGATGTTAAAAACATATAGAAGTAGAGTTTCTTCATAATTAACACAGGCGTTGTTGCAGTTTTAAGCTTTGTTATTTGTTTTAAAGGGAAATTGGAATGACAAAACTGCAACAATGCCTTTTCTTTGGACTTTTATATGTCTTGTTAGTTTTACAGGGTGTTTACCTTAAAGAAGCCCTTGCAGCCTTCACAAGTGCGTACGCCGTAGTGCTGGCAGGCTGCATTATCCCCACACACTGCACAGGTGCCCTCTCCTTGGGGGCCACGTGGGGGAGGTGAGGGCAGGCTTTCTCCTAGTAGGGGGCCACATGGCCCAAGAGCCAGGGAACGGAAGGCGAGGCTGCCGCCCCCGGCCCCACGGTGCAGCTGGTACATGGGCTGCTCCAGGGGTGGACCATGATGATGGGAGACTGAGGACGAGGAAGAGGAGGAAGAGGAGGAAGTGCGAACCAGTCCTCCGCCCAGACTCTCATAACCGCCGACGCTGCCACCACTGTGGGGTGGTGAATGCTGGTAGAAGTGTGGAAAACGGGGTGACTTGAGGGGGCCCCCCTCCAAGCCGGAGCCCAGAGAATGAGGGTGCGTTGGAGGGGCCAGGGGGTGCTCCTCCCACAGGAAGGAGGAGCCAGGCTGGGGTGGAAGAGACGGGGTGGTAGGAGTGGAGGGGGGAGATTGTTTAAAGTACATGGTGGAGGAGGATATGGCCTCCAGTGGTGGAGCAGTCGGGTAGCTCTCCTCCTCCTTTTTGATGGTGGGCCTGTGCGGAGGCATCTGGTAGAGGCAGGAGGACTTGGGCTCGTAACTCCCCTCCACAAAGACGTTGAAGCTAGGGAGAGAGGTGGTGGCGGCAGCAGAGATCTCCCCACCACCCAGGTCCAGCTTGGTGTAGTCAGGGGTCATGAGGTCAGAGCTGTAGCTGTCGCCCTGATAACCGAAGGACTGGCCAGAGTAGGCTGAGCCTGGAGGGGCGGGCCCGTACTGAGCCTGCACACAGGGCATGTCTGCCAGGGAGAGAGAGCACACACACAGGTTAGAGCCGCGTGGCACATCAGACCATGTGTATTCCTAAAATTTGTCATTCAAAAAACTATTTTTAATAGTGTTAGTAGAGATCAGCTGCATGGCAACAAACATTAGTCAGGGAATAAAGTTTAGTGATGTATTAATTAAACACTGGTTTTCAAAGAAAAGCAGAATTTGACCACAGAAGCACAATACAGGGATAACCCTAAAATAAATCTACAGGATACAGGCAGACATTGCTGGAGGCACATGCACACAAGGGTAGTGCAAAACAGGGTCACCAATTATATAGTGAAAAACTAAAAATTTCTGCACAGCTCTATTGGAACAGGCAGTTTTTTCAGCTCCTGAGGTGTCAGAGATTGCGCAACGTTACAAAGCTTTTTCTGAATGCACCTTTCAAGGAATATGAAAAACTTTTATAGACATTTCCTTTTACTGCCTTTAACTCAATTTCCTGCTTAAACACTTCTTGCACTTCACTGAACAGTAGGAATATTTGGAGTTCACACACAACCTCAGACCCTGCTGATTCTCCCACAGTTAGTTCAGCTACAGAAGCTGCAGTTCATCAGCGCACAATTCTGAGGCAAAGCAGTCAAAGCAAAGATCCAATCCACTCTGTGCACTATGCGTGTGTGTAGGGTTTGTGTGTACACGTGTGTGTGGGTGGGTGTACTCTGGTTAGTCAGATGGCAAAGCAGATGAGATAATATCAAATAATAATGGAACCCCATGGTGGTGCTGGATACTTGCTGCACAACACAATCACACACACGCACGCACACACAAACACAGATGCGCACACATAGACACAAACACAGATCCACACACTGACAAACGCAGACACGCACACAGACACATATTTCCTCTAACTGCTGCAGACGCCAGTCGGTATGTCTTGAGTTTTCCCCCTGATTTAATTCTGTCAGTCACAGCAACAGGCATCATCCGTGCTTGTGGACTTTATGGTCTCGTCTTATCAAAGCCCTTACGTAATACACTCCAATTGCGTTTGCGCGCGTGCTTCTGGGCGTGCGTGCGTGTGTGTGATGTGTGTACATATTTTGTGTGTGCGGGCTAATCAGTCCTGAGTGTCAGCGCAGCCAGGGTTTTGTGGTGTTTGCTCGTCACTCTCGAGCAGGGGAACTGTCAACACAGCGCTGCTCCCATTGACGCCCAGCATGCGCGAGCGCTGCCGTAATCGCCCCCGTTCCTCGCGCGTCATGTTTGTCTAGTCAAATACGGGACATATCGGTCCTGCTGTCGTTAAAGCACTCGCAAATACCTCCATCCAACGGCCAGTGAATTACCGCCCAATTTCCTGTTGAGTTATATTAAAGAAAAAAGGTCAGAAATAGCAGATCCTTTTCAACAAAATAAAAGTACTGAAACAAAATCTTTCCTGTCCTGGTGATATTTACGGGCAAATTTATCATTATAAAATTCGAATATAGACTACAGTGCTTATTTTGCAGTTATATCATGTGTCATGTGTCCAACAGACTACATGAATGTCAATCATAGTGCTGTTACACACTTAAATTATGACTGAGAGGCAGCAAGCGTTTTTGCTGCGAGGGCTCGAAAACATAAAGATGACTCAAAGTGTTAATTAAGTAGAAGAAAAACAATATGAGGGACACTCATCCATATGACCCTATTTATTTATTCATTTTTAAAATTTATTTAGCATTTCTGTGAGTCTTTGATTGGGTGTATTTGTAAGAGTCAAAAGGTCAAAAGAGAACTGACATCTCAGACTGATTGGAAAAATTAAATCAATCCAACAAATATATTTTTAAGAATCCCTTATATTTTAATTATTTTAAGTATAGTTTTTTTAAAATTTATATTTCATTATCAAAATTTAATACTAAATTTATCAAACACAGCACGCACAGACAGTCTTACAGTCTGTTCCAATGAAAATGTTTAGCACCATTTTTTTTTGTTGTTGAGGATATGAGTCAAGCAGTAGGCTTGCGTGTGCTTGACGTCATCAAGTTTTATTTTTCTTCTGCGAGTGACCAGCTCATCAACCCACGTGGAAAAACACACATGTAGCATTAAGAACATCATGGGGGTTTTCTGGGCTATACCTAAAGACTTTTGCAACTGATTAGGCATCAGAGAAAGAGCAGAGAGGCCCGAGAGAAAAAAAAAATTAAACCATGAGAGGAACATGAGAGTACAGTGGTGAACTGTGTGGCTCTCTGTGTAGTGTCAGTAGGTCAACCCTCAGATTAGTGCAGTACATTAGTGTGTGGGGGGGGTGTGTGTGGGACTTAGCCTGTTGCACTTATATTTTAACAGCAGCAATACACACACATATATTTGAAATACAATCGGTTTTCAGTTAAGGTAGACATGCCTGAGAAAAAAAGGACAGACATAGAGGGAGACAGATAAATGTTGTAAAACAAATATGTTTGACAGCTGAAAGCTTCATTAAACTGCGTGGACTTTGATGTTTTTCTGTGTGTGTGTCAGGTGAGGAAAGAAGCTTTCGATGAGGTGTTTTTTCATACACACATTTAGGCGTACACACACTCATATTTTCATCACTAATGATGTTCAAGATGTCAACATGAACCTGTATACGCTCATTCTGCCAATAACATACGCCCTTATCCTGTGAAGAACCTGTAAAACCACCTGTGTCTGCAAACGTTTCATCCTCTTTATTGCTTTACATTTGGTGGTTTGCCTAGCCTTCACTCAGTAGTGCGCACACACACTCACACACAGACACATGCAAACACACTAATACAAACTGGCTTGTAATGTCTTTATTTTTTGTCACTGAAGCAAACCTGTAGGAAACCTCCTACACTCCAACACCACCATAAGATTGGCTTAATTGCATGCAAACAGGTACGTATGTGTGTGTATGAATGCGTGTGTGTGTGTGTGTGTGTGTGTGTGTATGTGTGCAAGCAAGAGGACAGACAACCCAAGCAGAGTCATATATAGGTGGTGCAGCATAGTGAGGCAAAGGGAAACAGTCTCTAACCTCGAGGTGAGCATTTCAACTGGACAAACTGCAGCTGTTCCAATAACTGAGCGCGCTTGCTCATTGTCAGAATGCCATAGATCTAACAAATAAAAACATGAAGTTGCAGACATAAATACAAAAACACAGGATTTTTCTTGTCAGAGAATCATGAGATAATTGTTTGAATTCAGTGGCCTCACACAAAGTGATTTTTCAAATGCATACAACAAATACACGCACACAAAGCACAAAGAGAGACACAATTACACTCCAACTGACTATATGCTAAATGACCATTAAAGCCTGTTTAAGTGCCTAACCTGCACCTGCTTAATTTATCTTGGAAAGAGTGGATATTGTACAATCATTTGAGAGGTTCAGGATGAAGAATTAAATAAAAACCTGAAACAATACAAAAAAAAAATGAAAAATGTCTTTTTTAGCCATAAGGGCTTCTTGTTTAGAGATTTACATATTACTATATGTCAGTGCTTCTGGATTTAGGTGTGCCTGATATCAAAACGCTCTCATTCCTGTCAGTTTGTCTAGTGATTGAAATGTCAACTCAGTCTGCACTTGCCAGCCGACACACACTCATACACGCGGGCGCACGAGCTGAGACTCACACGGCAAAAGAAAAGATCACCAGCATGTTCATACAACTTGAAGGTATACTTCTGAATTATTGTAAGAACACTCAGAAGAGAAGAGCTGAAATAGAGTCCTATTATCTTCTTTACATTTTAAATTAAAATAGAAGTTGACAAGAGACTTTTCGGGGATGTTTTGCATTTTTGTCCTACAAATAAAGTAACGAAACCTAAGTCACAACAGTTGCACTTTCTTCAAAAGCATTAGCTGAGAAAAGAAAAAAAGGGGTAAAAGAGAAAGAAAGACAAAAACGAAAACAGAAAGAAAGAAACAAAGTAAGATTTGTTTAAACTGAAAATGATGTACTGGGGAATGCAGCTACCTGGTGAAAGAGCTTCGCGCTGAATGGTGCTGGGTGTCCGGGGTTGAGGTGTGGCGTGGCTGCGGCCGGGACAGGGCTCCTGGAGCAGGGAGGATTCGGCGGGCGTTGCAGAAGAAGTGTCCGATCGCCGTGGCTCCGAGCTCGGCTTGGCGCGCTCTTCCGAACCTGTGCCTAGGGGAGAGATGTCTGGGTTACAGTCGGTCATGCAGCGGTGGGCTGAAGAGAGAGGTGGGAGCCGTCGTCTTCTCTTAGCGATCATCATAAATCAGCAAACTAAAAACTCACTCATGCTTCATT
This sequence comes from Ctenochaetus hawaiiensis, assembly GCA_029783645.1. NCBI lineage: Eukaryota > Metazoa > Chordata > Actinopteri > Acanthuriformes > Acanthuridae > Ctenochaetus > Ctenochaetus hawaiiensis. The sequence continues at coordinate 11,986,365 of JAPZDY010000025.1, forward strand.
GTATTTTCCGATAAACACTGCCTGTCAAAACTTATTATAACAAATATTAGCAGAGATTGGACTTGAAAACTTTTTATCTTCTCGAAACATTAGAACCCAGAGAAATGCTGGCACCACTCACACGCAACAAGCAACATAATCCGTTTTACATTTACAGAGATATTTATTATTAAAAAAAAATAATCTTGCAGATAAATCAGCAAACCAGATAAAAAGAAGGAAGATGGCAGGACAAGAAAACTACTGTGCGCATATCAGAGGATGCTAGATTCCGAAACAGTATCAATGATTGCAAATTTTCATGTAAATCTATAAATCTATCACACAGAAAGAGGAATTAGACATCGACCAATTGACTTTAAATGTGACTCTGAGTCCATGCTACAAAGAGAATATAATGAACCACAACTGAGGGTTTTTAGCTCATATCAAGACTTACACTTACGTGGGCGACAAGTTTCATTCTAACACTAAGCTGTGCTCAATTATTAACATAATTTTAATTTTGCACAACAACAGGCATATTCAACCAGGCTAAAAAGTGCAGCTTACACAACTTCGACAAATACAAACCTACAAAAGTGACAACTTTTAAAAAAGCAGTAGGCGCCAGTGCCTCCAGGCCATCGCTTTTCTTGCCTCTGATCACCACCGTATTCGCCCGCTCAGGGTTCATCCAGATGGAGAAATCTAGGAATTTTTGTGCGTCGGACCTGGAACCAAAGCAGGGGACTCCTGTGCGCCGTGCGCCTCCAACTCTCTCTTACTGCAGCAGGGCGCACTTTGGCTGCCGGATTTCAAGGCCCAGAGCGCCCCCTTTCTGTCATACACTCACTTCCACACAAATACACACTCTCTCTCTCTCTCTCTCTCTCTCTCTCTGTAAGACCCATTGGGAAACGGTCAAGTGGAGACACTACTCGATCTCCCAGTAAGCATCTCGGTGCTTTGTGTTGACAAGCCACAGCCCCTATAACCGACTTTCAGGACTACAGGCACCTGCAGCCCGCTGTCGTCTCTTATCTTTGTGTCAACAGATCAAACTCGTCCACTTGCTGTTAGACAGAGAAGCCACTTTTCTACAAAATCTCAACTTAGTGAGAGGAAACATTAGACCACTATGATTCGTTTGATAGTTCCCTGGCTTTTATACAGATTTAACGCAGTTTTCAAATATGTTTAAAAAAAAGGGAAAAAAAATGAAAACCAGCGTAAACAAACAAGTCAGGCTGTGTGACATTTTTTTGATTAGGGTTGATTTGGAACAGTTAAGCCATTATTTAATACTGTGTGGAGCCATTTGAGTGCAGAAAAAAGTCCTTTACGCCAATAAACACTAGTTGATTAGTGAAGCAGAAAAAAATAAGATATTCTTTGATAAAAACCCACAGAGCCTCATTCTTACATTAATAGCGCTCTAATCACAAACTCTGTGGAAGGTAAAAAGAATAAAAATAAAGTGCCATATTTAACCAAGAAAACAAGAAAATAACATATTTTACTGCAAAAAGACACATTCCCTCTGTTTTTTTTTTTGTCTAAATGAGCAAACGGATCTCTTCTCGCTTTCTTCTCAGGCTGAGCCGGTCGGAGGGGCTCTGGCCCTGCGCGCACCGGTAACCAAGAGAACGACATAAGAGCTGCAAAGCACGCGCCCCGGAGCGCCGGTAGCCCCCGGTAGCCCCTCGCACCAATAACCCCGGACAGCGCGAGTCTTCCAGCAAACAGAGACAGAGAAAGGAGAGGACATAAAGGAGAGACTAAAGAAATATGTGAGTAGTGTAAATCAGCCCTGAGAGGGACACTGTCAGAAGCGCCTGCGTGCGCGACTGCGTGCGTGCGCAAACCTGAGTGTGTGAAAAAAATAAAGGTAAAATCAGCAAGTTAGTTAAGTACCTTATCTCAGCATTGATGGTCTCTTATTAACAATTTGGCCTACATTGGTAGCCCAAAGGATTGGCAGCTGTCAGGGAATAGCCTATATGTGTTGGCATCAGATATCTCTAGGGAATATTCATAGAGGGCTTCAGAAATATGATGTGGCTTTATGGTGAATGGCTGAGGTTTTTTTCATGCCATCAATGAGTGGAGAGGCCGTGTCCTCACAGAGACAGTAGACAGTTGTAAAGCTGACATTTGCGATTGGCCACCAATCAGATGAAAGCTCAAATTATATGAATAATGACTATTTGAAGAACAAATATCACTTTTTGTTGAGCTTTAAATCCTAAAATGTAAACCAGGGTAAATAATCACTTTGCCATATATAACAAATAAGCTTAATTTGTCAACAACATATAGTATTAATGGAATTACCTTCAAAAAAATGGCATCTCATACAAACGCACACAGACATACTTAAAAGCAACATGTAAATTCTATAAATCAACCATTAATGGCAAAACCTTCACAGAGAATACATGGTGAGACAAAATTAAATCACAAAAAGCACATGGCATGAAATCAAAGTTAACTCTCCCCTCTCTCAGCTCCTGCCTGAATGTAGGTTAGACCATTCTCCACTCAGACCATTAGTGCGTCTGAGTCCACTATTCATGTGAGTGAGAGGCATCTCATTTCCATGACAACCAGAAAGGATATGATACCTTCCCAGCGCAAATTAAATTCGAATTCAGCTTCATTTGCTCTCGGAGGCAACACACACACACACACACACACACACACTGACAGGCTAATACGAGCAGCTGTAAGCGCACTGGAGGCTGATAGTATCAACAGGTTGGACCCACAAAGTTGGACAGATCAGAGACAGATGATAATTTTTTAAGTATAAATTCAACACATAGGTTTTACCGAAAGTAAATATGCATACGCGCAGCTGAAGGTCAATAAGTTTTTTGTTCCAATTGCCTCGAACAAGCACGCTAGCATACGGAAGAATATCAACCACTCATTCATTCACAGTTTACTTACTGGTTTGCTGTAGCGGTTCCGTCTTTACATGTAGTAATAACCTCGCACAAGGTATCCTATTTCCATCCAGAATAATCACCAAGAGTCGAATTAATGAGGAGAAAAATATAAAAAATAACCCTCTTAGTAATACTGTAGATGAACGAGATGCAGCTGCCACAAAAAAAGTTTCTTGCTCTTCTGTTGTTTTACTTTTTCTAAAGTATACAAAAGTACAAAATGAAAAAGAATAAAACTCCGGGGTATAAGGAGTGTGTCTGCGTCCGTTCCCCGTGAGCTATGTGTGTCAGTGCTGATGGGTGTTTTGCAAAGTGTGGAGTTGTAACGCGGGTTTGTTTATGTGCGCGTCTGAGTGGAGAAAGTCAAATAGTGCATTTATGTGGGCTCTGCCTCCACATAGAGTGGCTGGTATGCGCTACGTCAATGTGACGCCATGGGAGAGGTGACGTCACTCAAAGTAGAGCTCCCTCTCTCTCTCTCCGTACAGTTCAGACACATAAGCCCAGTGCGCCGTGCCAGAGTCACAGAGAGAGAGAGAGAGGTGGAGAGAGACTCTGAAAGAGCGAGATAGAGGGATGGTTGGTTTGATGGTTGCAAGGGAAGAAGCTGGGGGAGATCCGGCGGGCGAGCTTGCACCATTACTGGGCATGGCAGATGGCCCACACCTTCTGCATTTGCCAGATTCAGGTTCAGATTTTATTTTTATCATCATAATATAGACTCACTTCGAGACTTGAAAAGTTAAAAATAATAATTTACGTGCAAAACTACAAATAAAAATTTTTATCAGTGACATATTCAGTTTTCAGTTTATATTCAGTTTACTCAGCAAACACCTCTCAAATCAAATAAATGGCCTAAAAGACTAAATCACGTTAGTCACTAAGACTATCACTGTCAAAAAGTAACTTTAATGCAAATACTATTGGTTTTGGTAAAATTTGAAAATACTCTACTGTATGCTAGTTCTCTGCTACACATGAGCCTGTGTGCAGCCTCTGTGTGTGAGATAGACTCTGTTGTTTAAGGCCAAACAAATCTTTTGTTATTTCACAGATCTAAAAAAAACTATTGCCAGATTTTTTCATTTTGGCTAATTTATGCCCTCTCTTCAACCAAAGACATTTAAAATCCCCATCTTCACAAGCTATTAATTTCATGAAATGGCTTTAAATTATTGTTTAGTCAAAAATTACCTAACCGATTACATATTATTCTTAATACAAATAAACTTATTTAAGCAATTTAGATGACAATGACCAGCTTTCTTTGTAAAGACATTAACACATAGAGAAAAGTACCAAAATGAAGGATCCCTCATCTTATCAACAAGTGAACTAAATCCTGAAAGCTGACAATTAAAATATTTAACTGATTTAAACAACATTTTATTTGCTTAACACATCTCTAGAAGACTAAAATTACTATGAGCTGTGGCAAAAGTCTGGAAAACGTATAGCTAAAGTTACGTTGCTGCTTTTGGAGGCCTTTGCGATTTACTTAAAGAAATTTTCTCTGTTTGTTCTTTTCTTTTAAATTCGTCAAGAGAGAAAAATACTCGGACCAACCACTTAAGACAGCCGGTCCACAGGACATGAGGAGGATCCCTCCTCCATGCGTGCTCAGCAACCTCAAAATTAAAAAGTATCGCTGAAGCCGCTGAGAACAATAATTCACACCAGCCAATCATGAGGCGCGTATTTTTCGGTCAACGTCCTAATTTTGACCAATGATGAGCTCCGGGGGGCGGGGGAAGCCTTGACGCACTGAGGCTCGTGATTGACGCAAGCCTTGTTACTAAATTTAGCACCTGGCGGACGGAGTCAGAGTGAGATAGCAGAGAGCCCATTCATTGTGCCGGGGCGGGACCGACTATTTTAGCGTTGTGATTGTGATCCAGCCAAGCCAAATATAGTCGTAGACAGGTATTTTTAGCCGTAAAGCGCGTCCCCGTTTTCATTCGGCAAAAAGGCGACCTGGGCCATACAGTTTGAAACGAACCACGGCTCCAAAATCAGCACACTCAGTGTTATCCTGCTATTCAGTGGGGGATAGTTTTACAGTCAGCTGATATAACCGTCACACTCAGAGAGAGAAAACTGTGGGAGCTGTGGGGAGTAAATCTCACTGCCGCAGGTCCTCTCTCTCTCTCTACCCTGGGACAAGGTTGGAAAAACGGGTAATGAAAAGACCATTGATTCGAAGATAAATAGCCTTCGGTCCGTCAGACAGAAACGTACAACAGGTTTGTGAATGTGAGGACTAGCAGCTCCGCACCGCAGCGCCGTTTCTTGCCGTGACTTGAAGCGTCTTTAGTTTTTAGTTGAGGGGACCGGCGGTCGGCTAAAAGCATACATTGAGAGTGAGCCACTGCTGCATACAAGTTGTAGCAGTCAGTGCGGAAATTTGTAGGCTGCTGGCATTTTTTTCAGTCCGATTTTTATCAGAAATTTTACACATCAGACAAAAAAAGACAGACAGTATGAAGACATGGTTACTGCACAAACAAGACGAACCAGTGGAGAGGAGAAGGTTATTACTTTTATGCATGTGTTTCTTTAACACAGTGTGTCCATAGGAACACATGCATGCACATGATCATACATCATCAACACATGCCTTGCTGTAACACATTCAATTGTTTTTCTGAAATAAACATTACTTTACAGGAATGGACAAGATGGAGACCATGGAGTAAATATTGTGAGTGCAACAATGACCTTCCTTAATACAGTGTGATGCAAAGAGCGCAAGTCCAGGAATTACCTTATTATGCCCCATAAGCCACCCCCGTCCCAAAGCAGGCAAAACAGAGATGATGCAACCTCTTACTAAGTTTATAGGGTCCTCCAAACATTTATTTAAGTTAAAACAGTTGGCTTTTCTTACTTTCCAACTCATAATTAGTATCTATTTAGTTGCAAGAAATGCTAATGCTTCAATCTTTTGTGCACATGTACGGAGAATAACATCGCACTGGGCTTGAAGCAGAGCTAGATGCAAGTTTAATATTTAAGGCCTAACTAACTACATCCTACAGGGTTTTAATAACTAACAGGGCCATATAGAGTGCAGCATGATTTCCCTAAACCTAAAACCCTGACCTAAAGATTTGACTTTCGGACAGAGACACTGAGTGTAAAAGGGAAAGCATAAATTTGCTTCTGCATGTGCCAATGGAGCGCAAAGCCTTGTTTGTTCACCAAAACATCAAACGACACACATTTTCTCATATTCAAGTATTTGGTGCCATGTGCAGAGATTTTTACATTCCAGTTAAGTTTGTTTGTAACATGCTTGAGGAGTCACAGTGATTAACTAGAGAACAGTGTGGTCACCCCCTCAGTGCCAGGATCAGCTGCAGGGCATGCAGATCACGTGCATCCAGGCCTCTGATTACCAGTGACTCCAGGATCAACAGTACATACATTTCTTGAATCACATTTGCACGCAGTTCACACTGGTGAAACTGTGTGAATTTTTTTTTGTAGTATAATGTTTGTCATCTGATGGCTGGGAACGCTGGTTTTCCTGACTAAGTTTGTACATAAACTGCAGTGTGCATAGTGCACCATTCATGGATCCTCTTGTAAATAGTCTTCTCAGCTCCCTAATATAGCTCTTATCAGCATCTCAAGTGGCATTTCAGGACAGTTTTTAATTGCTTAATTTTAGGTTGAACTTCTCCAAACCTCAAGGGTTTTTAGGGCCAAACATATCCTATAGGCATGGATCACAAGTTTCTCTGCATGTCCTGTGCTGATCTACCCGTTGTCGGAATTGTAAGTAATGTTTGAGTCATCTAGGGTAAATGCTTATAAATGGATCATTTGTATGATTATAAAAGGGGCCTTTATAATTGTTGTCTCATTGTGAAATATTATATTTTTCATCAGCACAAGTACAAATGCATGTCAAAACCTTTGTAGTCCCTGTTTCCTGTTAGTATCAATACGCATGCTTTATTCTTGAACGATAATCTTTGATAAATGGATCATATATCTTATAATTGTGTCTTTATAACTCATCAGCTCCATTGTTTGTCTCTGTCTCCTTGTCTTTGTGTTCCACCTGGTCTCTCTCCAGCTCTTCCAGGCTGGTCAGGGTATCAGCTGCCTCGGCTGTGATCTCACCATGGTGACGTGTAATCCAGATTAACCTGCTCTCTTATTCCGCCAGACATGGAAGTGATTAGAGATTATGACCGTGTCCTTTTAATAGAATTGGATGTGTGGGTAATCAACTGCGTCCACCAGCGTCGCATATCAGGTGACAACTCTCACATACATGCAAATACACACACACACACACACACACACACACACAGAGGAACAAGGCACTTATATTTGTCACCAAGGGGGGCATTGCAGTGATTTACATTAATTTCCTTGGATACTTAACCCAGTCCTTAACTTTATCCAATACATGTTTAACCTTAAACTTAACCTATATCTAATTTTAACCAAAAAAAACGAGTTTTAGACCTAATGTTTCCTTGGAGGGTTAGTCCCTACCCGATAAGCAAACTGTGTAACACTGAAACCATTTTATAACAGATTTTTGATGTTAGATATCAGATCATTTCCTCTTTGCACATTGACTCTGCCTTTTATTTTCACTCTTTTGCTTCGTCATGG
>JAPZDY010000025.1:11994035-12004700 GCA_029783645.1 Ctenochaetus hawaiiensis
CGTCATGGTTTAACATACACGTCCTGGATTTTCCAAAAAGCTGTGGTTTCTTATCAGTCAAACAAGAAATACTAGAAATGTACTAGATAACTTTGCAAAACAAACTGCTTTACCAGAAGAGCACGCTCTTAAAGCCAAGTGCAGAAATGTTTGGTTGAATTTGGTGCGTATCTCGGCTGGGAGGCGAGCATAAATTTTTTTAAAATTAGTGCACATAAGAATTCATCTTTTTCTGCTTTGATCTTTGAGGACACCTTGGTCCTGAATTAGGGCAAAATAAGAAAAGCCATAATTTCTAATAAAATTGCAAAGGATCAGAAAAAGGTGTGTTATTTTGTTAATCAACATTACCAGTATATGTGTTAAAAATTATAAATCAATTCATCAAACGCTATGTTCCCTGTACCCTCTATCCATGTCCTTGTACTCACTGCCAGTCATGCAATATTCCTTTTAATCTGCTGCTTTAATTTTAATACTGTGCAGTTTCATTGATATAAAAAACAATCAAAACTTGCTGAGGACACTCTCAGTTCCATCCTCTTTCTGTCTTTCATTTGCTTGACATTGGTCTCCTTTTTTTCTGGGAATGGTTGATACTGACCAGTGTCTGCCAATTTGTGCCAGATAGCACAATCATCCTAAATAAATGGTGAATGAGTTTTAGCATCACATATTTTCTGCCAGGCAAATTGAATTTTACGCATCAAATAAATTATTTTTGTCCTTTTTCTCCCTGCATCTAAAAGCAATTATTCAGCAATAAAGAACTGCAATGACAGTTTGAGTGTGTGCTGCGGCTATACAGAACTGTTGAACCACAGTGGACTTGTCAGTGTTGTCAGATTTATGATAGAGGAAGTCAGGTCCTTGGCATGAACACTGCTTTGCGCTTGTCACAGTTGTAGTACATACAGTGGTCTAGCATCTTTAGGCCTCCTACAGAGCTGCTGACTATATGGTGGGCATATTGCAGCGAGACACTCTGGCTTATCACAAAGCAGAAGTGAAAAGTGATTGTGTCAGTTTGAATGAGCTCTCTATGTCTTCGGCCAAGGCACCAGCACTCAGCGCTCTGGTGACACTGGAGAAAGAGGAAAGCAGAGAAAGAGAGAAACAGAGGAAGGCTTTTATCTTCGTGTCACCAAATCTGCTCCAACTGTACGTCAGAGTGCAAGCGAGGACGGGGAGGGCGGGGGTGCGGGGGAGAGGATTGCTGTCGCAATGGCAGGGTGCTCAATGGTGGCATTCTTCCCTTTCTGAGGACACACACACACACAAACACACATACACGCATACATACATGGTCACACCAGGGGGATTCCCCCCGGGAGTACCCAAGTGAAGTAATACAACCCATCACCGCCTTATCACACCAGTGCCCAAAGACAGGAGAGAGGAGTGTAGAGAAGCGTTTCCATGAACCGGGGCACTGGAGGTGTACTCAGTATCACTCAGGGATTCTGGGCCATTATATGAAGTGTTTTTACACTCTTTTTTTTAAGCATTTGTGTGTGTGTTTGTGTCTCATCAGGGAAGGAGAGAAGTGTACTGTGCAGCAGCTTGTGCGTAATGTTCTGTAGTTTCCCTCGCTTGTTCGATGGCAGATTTATCACCTCTTTTATTATTACTCTGCGATGAAATTTGACAGCATGAATCACTGCTCTGTGTAAATTTTGGAGGGTGTATGAGTAAGTCAGAGCCACATTTGTTTTCCCTTTGTTTGCATGTGTATTTCTCTGTGTTCTTTTGTGCATCTTCTTTTCATTTTTTGTGTATGTTTAAAGTACTGCAAGTTTTACAAGACTTCCAACATGCAATCATGCTTTTTGCTTGCAAGGTGGAGCGTTAGTTTAATAGTTGAGCAAGCAAATTCCGTTCAAAGTGGGTTAACTTTAGTAGGAACAAAGAATACTGAAGGTAAAAGCTGCATTTTTACTTTCGTAGGTTGGGGTCATCTTATACACACAGGTGTAATATTCAGTCAGATATTAGAGACGGGGCCTTGCACTGATAATAGCCAGAGGTCAACAACTGCAGTGTCCTTATGTGACTCTCATCTCAGCAGGTGTGTGTTAGGCAGGATCCATGTATGTGCTTTTGCATACATTTTAAAGTGACTGATTATTTCACTGGTGCCCCCCCTGCTCCCCAGCAGGATACTCAAGTATTTGGGCTTGAGCCACTAAAACAGAATAAAAAAAAGAAAAAAACATCTGATTTATAGAATTAATGAGTGCATCATATCTTGCTATGAAACATGTAATTTTAGAGGCAGAATAGGAACCCTGAAATATATTTTTCAGGTTTTGTGACATAAAGCTGCTAATCACCTAAACTGGCTTGACTGCTTTGTACCATAATAACTATTATCGTGAGTGTTGCAAGTTTGTCTACACCCTTCAAGACTGGGTATGCCGGCAGACAAGGCAGATATCTCCCATTATTATCCAGTCTACAGTTATGTGCAGGGGCGGAACAATTGCCAATCGCAGAATGTAGATGCAGACAGGATTCAAACAAGTGGCTAACTGCTCTGTGTTTAATAAGACACTGCAGCAACAGCAGATCAGTAATTAAAAACGGAATTTGTATGGATTTTGAAGTGTTGACAGATGAGCTTTCTATCCGTGTCAGTTACACACAGATCAAACAGACTCTGAAAAACAAGAATCTTGTGTGATGGTGCAATCATAATGTATGACAGAGTAGATCCACAGAGGGGACATTTGTCACCAAGTCCACCTCCTTTTAGAATTGCATTTTGCTTATTGTTACTTCATTGGATGCTACAGAAGGAAGCGTATAAAGAGTGTGATGCTATTTATTTGCCAAAGGGGAAAATTTCTCTGTGCTCACCTTGAATGCGCATAGTTACAAGCATGATTCTGTAACATGTTAACTAGTTTGGAAGCCAGTCATTGTCCAATGTGCAGCTTGTGAGTGGAAGGCATCTTGTGTCAAACAGTTATACCTTTTAAATAAAAACGTATTTTACACACTAATAAATATTTTTGACTTTTTAATATGAGAAAGGGAGCGGGAGTATTTTATTTAAGTTTTTACAAGATAATTGAACTTTTCTTGGCAAGAAGATGTGGAAATTGAAATGAATAGTGGAAGCGGAACCTTTTATATGTCTCAACACATGTTTTGATCTTTGAATCTAAATTGCTTGTGGTTATGAACCTAACTTTATGTGCCACAAACAGAAGTTTACTGGCTGCCAAAAAAGAAAGTCACACAAAATGCCCTGAAGACATTGAACACAATGGAAATTTAACATGAAGAAATGCTGGTATTGAGCAACAGCATCAGATTAAACATTTTCAGAGCACATGCCTCTGAGTTGTTCGAGGTTTTGGACTCTTGATCCTAAATTGTCTCATTTTCAATTATGATTCATTGTCTTACATCAATTACGTCACCTTGCATAAAAAAAACAGAAATCCCATCAATCAGTACCTTTGCCTGTGTCAATCAGAAGCCCAGCTACTGAGGTGTTATGTAAGGTAACTGGAAAAAACAAACTATGTCACTGCTGCAGTTATTAAGTTTACAACTTAACTACCGGTGCTGAATTCAAGTGTGCGTGGGTGTAATTTGTAAGATTGTGTGTATGAGTGGAAATATGTTAACTGTGGGTGTGTGACTCACCTTCATGTAGGCAGTTGTTTAAAAGCTATTTTCTAGGACATGTCAGAAACAGGAACGTGTATGTGTGTGCTTGTGTGTGTTTGAATGTGCGTTTGTCATTTGTGTTGAAACACCGCAGGATTCCCCCTCTTAGAGTGTTTAGATCAAGATATTACACAACAAACAGCCAGAATCTCCCAGAGGCTGAGGTTGCTGCTTGAAAACACACACAGTGTGTGACCTAGCAAGTTGTAGATATTAACTTAATATTTGTGTGCCGTCTAAAGACAAACAATGTAAAACATGCTGGTGGAAGAATGATACAGCGGATGTTATTTTTTCGGGCTTGGGGATTTCGGCTGCAGGCGGAAGGATGTATACATATTTGTGGATTAATATAAGTTGTAGCGTGCATTTGTACTTGTGTGAGAACCAGTTGCCCTTTAGTTATTCACATATGGGCCCTGCTTAGGGGAGACACTTGTGCCATCTGGCTGAGTGCCCTGCAAGCCTCTATTAGTTTCACCTCCGCTCATGCCACTCCCACACCTTCAGCCCAGGTATCTGCCTGACAGCTTGTAATTGTAGTTTGGGCTTACTTCATATAAAGGAGTGATGACATTTTGCTAGCTGAGTCAGTGTCTTTGTCGCCCTTCAGATATTCAACACTTGAGCAGAATGTGTGTGTGTTTTTTGTGTGTGTGTTTTGTGATTTTTATGCAACGTATCAATTCTAAATACATGGCCAGTGTTTGATGCTTTGCTGTGGCTCTGAAAAATGTCACTCTGGGTCACACACTGACCACATGGGCATGTGCACGGGCAGAAAGACGCACACACAAACACACACACATGCGCAAACACACACGCCTACTCACGCATACAGATAAACAAGTGGTTGCATTTCTGCATGAGTCACAGTTGTGGGCAGGGGTGGAAAGTTTCCTTGTTTGGGCTATTCCCCCCTGCTGACACTTTTAATACTTTTGTTAAAGTATCTGATGTGTTTCTAATAAAAAGTCAACTTGTAGCACTCAGTGGATTTAAAGATTACAGACGTCCAAAATATTATTTCTTTTCTTATTTGCTCACTGACTGAAACATACATGCAGTTATTGAATGCTATACATAGCCCATATGATCATTAAAAACTATTTAAGACTACCTGTTGCGCCATTTTTTTATTTTTATTTTTTTACTGCAGACATTTCAGTTTTGTTCTATTCAAATATCGCAGTAGGCCGTGACGGTGTGACAGTGAGTCATGATGCGTCTTACCAGGACTCTGCGGCTGAAGCATGCATGATTCATGGACACTGTACTTTTTCTTACATGTCTTTATGTTACCTTGTGTAGAGCCTGCTCAGAACAGCCTGCCTGCAGCTTTCCTTGGGTAACACTCAGCCAAATAACTTCACACTGGAGCTTCACTTCTCCAGCAAAACACCTGCCAAGTGTGAAGCTGATCGGATAAATTTTGTCAAAAATACTCAAAGGACAGCAGAGATCCCTACTTTGTTTGATTGCGATTGGATGAACATTATCCGGTACATATTAAGCACTTCAGTTTGATATTGCACTCAGTCATTTCAAAGTAATGTAAACTAAAAATACTGATTAAAAAACTGAACTAATAACTACAAAAACGAGGAAAAGTAACACTACTAATAAAGCCTATATGTTTTTTTGCATGATTTTTATAACAGAAATTTGTTATTTAACAGTAGGTACATAGTTTGTAGTAGCACACTTAAACATACAATATGAAATATTTCCACATTCAAATTCCAAAAAAGACTTTATCTTATATCTTATATTACATTAACTTGTGTACCTGCATTTCCACGCTACTTTATGAGGTTTCATATTTTTTATTGACAGACCTCTAGTGTCAGAATTTCCATGTGTATTAAAGTAAATCTTTATGTGATCTTTTAATCTCTTTATTTAGAGAAACATCAATTAAATGATTGATCGGTTAGTGAAATGAAAAAAGATTAAATATTAACTTTCAATATTTACTAAAAAATATATTTGGATTTTTGGATTGTTGGTTACAATGGTCTCTGGGAAATTGTTAGATTAAAATCAATCTAGAAAATGGTTGGCCAAGTTTTTGATAATAAAGGGAAATCACAGCTGCAGCCCTGATTAAAATTTTTTTAGAATGTAAAATATTGACTCATCCGCATAGGAAAACATGAAAGAGCAAATTTGTTCCTGATTATCACCTCTGAGGTGCCCTTCAGCAAAACCTTGAACCCTGACTCCTCCTGTTCAGTTCTTATTGGCCAACAGATTATGGCCGCCACTGACATTACAGGGCGTTACTGGAAATGAGAGACTCTGTAAGCTTCCATGACTAATAAAAGGTCAAAAAACATTTTTTTTCCCACATATTACACGACATTTATGCATGAGAGGCAGAAATCACCTTTTTGTTGTGTTTCATTATCAAAATACAAGTCAGCTAATGCTTTTTGATACCTGACGGCTGTTTGACTTTGCAAGTATCCTGCTTTGTCACTGACTTTGGTAGTTTTCTGTTTTCCAACGTGGGGCTAAAATATCTAAAAAAAAAACTTTAAGTGGGACTTTAATTTGTATTTTTTTCAATTTTGCATCTAAGGGTAAATAAATTCTAACAAACGAGCCAAGCTTCCATTCACCTCCTCCTCACAATGCATGAATGAAAAGCTTGGAAGGCTATGCACAGAGTCTGTTGTTAATGAGACATAATAAGTTTATGCTTTGTAAACTTCAGGTACATGCAGCTTAGTTTAAAGGCAACAGCAAAGTTCGGCTTAAAGAGAAGAACTTGTCCAATCATGTCTTTGCCTGCAGCTGTCTGTGAGTGCGCACATATGTCTATTAGTGCGTGGGCGTACGAGTTTATCATATTTTCATTTTTTTTACAAGTTGAATCATTACGTGTGATCATTGGTCGAAACCCTATTACCCTTTGATATTTTGAACGGTGTGGGTGGAAGGGATTAAAATAATTTTTCAATGTGTTGTCACAGTTTTAACATTTTAACACATTAACCTTTATACAAGTTCGAGGATAGTTGACTTGAAACTGACCTTTGGGGTTCTGCAGGTAGCTGCCAGTGCTGATTGCAATTATGCAGGCATGCATTTTTCTTAAATACAAACTTCAAAGTGACTTAACTAAATAAGTCCTTGTCATGCTTTTGGGTTTTAGTTTTATTTGTTATTAAACGTTTTTTTACATTTGCTTATTTTTTTTTAAGACCAAGATTAAAATCTGGACAGATCAGATCCTGAGAGCTCATTTTGACCCACTGAGGTTGTAGAGGATGTTAAAAACAGAGATAAAGAAGAAAATTTCTCATTTAATGAGGAGTTGACATTTACTGATGTTGACCTATGTCTGCCACAAAATTCCCCTCAAGATGATCATTTTAAAAACAACTCTAAACGAACGTAACACTGAACAAATATGAATCAGTCATGGTAATGTGCACTCTCCAGGATGCTCCAGGATGCTCTGAGAGTGAGAGAGAAAACTCTATGCTTCAGATTTATTCCAAATATGCCTCTAGTAGCACCACTGTAACACGAGTTTGTTGTGTATCTTCATTTGACAATGTGAAACAAATGTCAGTCAGTTGAAACCAGAAACACAACGACAGTTTCACTTCTTTTTTGGGTCAAATTTTGAGAGCTTTCCATTTCTCAGTTTAAAAGCACATACAGCAATATTTACTTAAGAACACAGAGTATCAGGTTTGGGGGCTAATCAATAGTATCAATATATTAAATAATATTAAAGTATGTTAAATACAGCAATGTAAATTTATCCATTTAGAGTAGCCTGATAGATGCAATGCATGTGTTATCAAACAAACATGTGCAACTGCTCAGTTATATGTAAGTGAAATATGAATGCTATAAAGTGGAAAAAGGGCATTTTCCTCATCTTACATCATGCTAAGAGTTTAGTTTATTTGGTTGCACAATGAAAACATAGCATTATATGTATAATAATAAGATTAAATGGAAATGTGCAGACAGGAAGCAAAAAGTATCATACAAATCCTCTCTGAGAAGAAATAAATAAATCAAGTGTAACCATTAAAATCAGACAAACAAGAATAAGAATTAATTACTTTCTATTGATGTTCGTGTAATATCTCTTTATTAAATACACAATACTTCTGCATCTTGCTTGTTAGAATGCAGTCGCCTTTATAACTTTCAGCCATGTCATCAACAGTCAAAGAAACCCTTATATAAGTTTGAAAAGATTTCATTTCTTTCTTGTTAGTTCTCGTTCGTTGTGTTCGTACCTAAAAGTCAAAGTGTCTTACAAAGTTATCTAACGTGTTGATTGTGAATAATATCTCTTGAGTTGCACAAGAGGGACTCATTTGTTATTTGAGTTGTCTTCCAATTGGCCATGACCTTTTCTTTTGGTAAGTTCAACTCTTATGATTCACTGCATCTCAACTTTGACATTTAAATTTCATCTCCTTCTCACGATTGAAACCTGGTGGTTCACAGTTACCTGGGTACCGGAATCTAACATATGCAACATGGCATATCATAGCTGGTGCGTGGGCACCAACCTGCAATAACCCAAACCCAAACCTCCCGTATGCACTATTGTGATCTTCCCAGAAGTCCTCAGTGTGCACTCAGAGACACTCCCAGAAATTTCCATAAGAAAGATTTCCTCTGGTGAGAGTGAAACACAAGGACTATCCTCCTGATGCTCGGCCAGCTGCATACCTGAAAAGCAAGTATTTACGCATGCCGCTCCCCATGACTGGAAGTGCTGACTTGTTGTGTGGGAGTGTAATGCCCAAAAATGCTGACATAATTTGCTGCTGATGCAAGATGTTGAGAGGGAGTTCCAGCGTCATGTGTAATTTTCAGGAATATTGGAAATCAAAAACCTGTTTCATTGTGAGTAGGCCAACATTCAAACGCCCACCTCCTTGTGTAATTACAACACAGTGTAATTATGTAAAAAACATATTTGTGCATCATTTGAAGGCTTGTGCTCCCACTGTTCTCCCTGCTCAAACAACCACATAATAGAGCTCGAACCACTCTGGAGGTTTCTGAGGCTCAGGGTCCAGCTTTCCCTGTTCAAAGCTATGACGCATGCATTATTATCTGCTGCAATATGATGTCTTGATAGTTCATGGCTGCATTCACTGGAAACACTGCTTAAAGTCACTTGGAAGTGTAACAGATTGTGGAATCAAGCAATCAAGCAATTTAAATGACAAACAGTTTAAGTATGAGACGTCTCCATGATCTGTGGCAGCTGCTCTCTAGACAAGGGAAGTGTGTTTTTCCTTTAAGCAGTAGAATTAAAACTTTTTGAAAGAAATACTTTCAACATTACATGAAATACCAGTGCTGTTATCATTGGGGAAAAAGTGTGTGTGAGCATATGCAGGCCAGATGTGAAATGGATATTTGATACGTTCACCTATTTTCTTCCAAGGAATACTCCATTTTAACTTTCATTGAATTGATGGAGTCACAGGAGACTGTTTTTTTTAAAAAAATAATTAAAATCATCAGCAGAGAGTGAGGCATCCATAGTTTATTTTTGGACTCCAAAACTACAGAATCCTACAATTCCCATAATGCAGCTCGCTAGCGTTATGACCTGATGGAATCAGTAGGGTTTTCTTTCAAGTTTAGAGAGCTTCTTTCATAGCCACAAAGGAGATTATGCAGGTGTTTTCACAGCTGGATCAGTGCTCCTAATGAGGAATAAACTGAACTTAATTGTAAAAATAGTGGAGTCCCTTTAAATAGTGGAATTGCACTTTTGATTATGAAATATGTAAGCTGCAGCATCTGGTTTAGTTTGATGATAGTTTATAAAAGTTTTAAGGTGTATTTTTTTCCTAACTTTGAGCAGAATTTGCACTTTTGAAAACTATTATTATATTAGTGACGTTACATGAGTTGTGACTTGCAACTCACCAGTGTGTTGATGTGCTAATGTGAAAAACTGTGATCGAGTGCTATTGATCCTGCCGTTATTAGTAGGAGTGACCATCAGAGCAGCCTTGGCTCCGTCGCTGGACCGAAGGAGACAGCATTCCTCCCCTCCTTTCTGTTGAATAATCTGCTTACTCACCGGATGTGATTCACCTAACTAACTCTGTTAGAGAGAGGGTTCTGTTGTCTAAATGTTTGGGCAGTAATGTTGTGTAATGTTTGGAAAGCTGTGTCCTTTTGAGACAAATAACTTCATTTGAGCCTCAGCCTGGATGGCTGCTGTGGTGCTTTGAAATCCTCATCCAATAAGTAGCTGTGGGTCATTATAAAAGGACAGATACACACAGAGTGACGTTATTGTTTTAGATTGCACTGTGATACAGTACAGAGTATACACAGTTCTGAAGGATATTTATTCCAAGACTGAAAAAATTCAAAAAACATATTGCCATAATAGTACAAAACACTCCTCATAAATATGTATTTTGATTGCTGTTAAGAGGCCATGGTGTTGACTAGATGATTTAATTTATTTCAGTCATAAAAAAAAACACACTTTGTGTCACACTGTATTTCCATGAAACAGCACAGACCAGCTGCTTCTGTAGTTACTCTACTGCCTTTTTTAATATTAAAATACGATTACATTTGTCATAGTCCCTATTGTCAAAAACTAGCATGTTGACAACTTTTCCAGTGTAGCCAAACGTCGAGCGAGACCAGCACAATATACGACTTAGCAAGCCTGTTATTATTACTCAGGGCCGTTGCCAATCAAGTCACATGTTGCGGCAAGGGCTGCAGGTTTGCGCAGTGTGGAAGTGAAGGCCAATTTGCAAATGCAAAGTAAGTCTTTCTGTTCACATGTGGCAGGGTTGTTCAGCTCTGCTCCCTCTGATCCGCTCATCAGCTGATTGACCACCACAGAGTGATTTGGTTATTTCCTCTACAAGCTGACTCGGCTTCAACTTTCCATTGCAGGGCCACTTTGGGTTTTTTTTTTTTTTTTTTTTTTTTTTTTTTTAAAGTCAACACCAA
>JAPZDY010000025.1:12012014-12024341 GCA_029783645.1 Ctenochaetus hawaiiensis
GTTCTTCTCTAAACTGGGTCAGGCAGAACTGCATTTTGTGTAAAAAGAAAATAGACAAAAGTGTGTCATTCACTTATTCCCTTGGACAAAATTAAAAATGTGCTTGTTGTGTGTGTTTGTGTGTGTGTGTGAGTGTGTGTGTCCAGTCATGGTCACCATGGAGAAGTCCTACTAAAAATCGTCATGACAACTCAAGCCATCACAGCCATGTTGTAAGCCAAAACACGTAACCGTCTCCTACGCATCGACACCCTTCCTAACGCTCATGCACACGCTTGCACACACAACAAAGACGCCCACATGCACAACAACGTATACAACCGATTTAAAACGGACTCTTCAAAATAGAGTTACTTCTCCATGAGATAAAATTAGTGTGTTGTTTACCCTGCTCACACTGATGTAAGAAATGAGAGGTGCTGAAATACAGCCACAACTTTTGACATCAGTCACGTTGTTTCTGCTTCCTTTTTTAACTTCAGTCATACCTGATTTAAATTTTATATTCTTTTAACATGTAGAAAGTTAGAAAATTATGTGTATTAATATTTAGTGTTATTAATATGCATTTACCGTTTATTTATTTAAGATAGTACTGATGATATGCAGCAAAAACATCCAAGAATGTCTTTGGAAGGGAAGGTCTAGCAGAATGTGCCTGAAGGTGATGTCACCCTGGGGACTCTCACGGCCAGCTCACCCCATTCACCTCCATAAACACACAAACACACACTGGCCCAGCCCCCAGCGCATGCATGCATTGCTCGATGATGGAGATAGAAACCCCCCCCCCATCCGTTCCTGTATCTGACCCATTTTCATGTGTACACTGTAGACGCTGGTGAACAGCGCTGCCACCCACCCCTCCTTGTTTCCACTTGGGTGGAAAACACTAGTGAAGTGGGAAAAAGAGGGGAGTGGGAGGACAGGGGAAGTGGAAGATGAGCTTAAGGGGGGAGGAAAGTATCAGGGTGAGTGAGTGTGTCCATTAACCCCCCCAGAGGTAGACTGCGGGGCAGCGTGGGGATTGGCCCTTGCATTTGTACAAAGTGTGTGCCTGTGTTTATGTGTTTTTGCTTACGTGTTAGTGGAAGGTTGGAGTTATTTCTGAAAAAAATTGCATCCATAAGACCCTCTATCTATCTAAGTTTTCCCCATGCTTATGGTGTCCTGCACCCAGAACACAGGAAAACCTCTCAGCTTTGTTTTCTTCTTACCTCTGATGTTATACTTGGCTGTCTTTTTTTATGTTTAGTCCATTAAAGGGGCACTTCAGTGGTTTAATGTTACTCCCTCAGTTAGTTTGTGAAATTTCAAGACATAAACAGAAACATCCTGACTGTATCGCCCATCTTTCCTGAATGGATCAAGCTCCATAAGTGCTGGATACTATACTTCATATACTGCATTTCTATAGTATCTCTCTGGGAGACCCCCCATTATTTGTAAATGCCCCCTTTTACAAAACCATTTGCCTCTAGGTTGCTTTTCATGTTTAAAGCTGATATACTTGTGATGTTATTTGAGTAACGCTGAGACTTTATAGAGCTCCCTAAGACACATAGCACACACTATACATCTGTTTCCCCACTGAAAGGCACTCCTTGTGTTGTATAAATTGACGCTAACATGTGAAATCAATGTGGTGGATCTTTAACACAAAGTTTTTATATTGATTTTTCACCTGTTAAGCAGTTGGTTATTCCATTAAATCTGCGTTCTTTGATTAGCAAAGTTACAGCAACCACAAAATACCAACAAAATGAAACCGTTTTAACTAAAGATTTCAGTCTCTTACAGTACATCTGAAACACAATGATGACAGAAACCATGATGTTAGTCTTGAGGACAAATTGGCTACAGTTGTATGCCTAGTTTCCACTCATTTCATCACATTAATAAAAAAAAAGAGACTTGAAAGTTGGTTGAGACACGCGATCCATCAGAGCGCACACTGAGTCATTTTCATTTTCTTGTCAGCGCTGAGACGTCCTCACATAGTAAATGGATGTGATTCCGAAAGGGAGCTATTTGAAAAAAAAAACTGTTTATTGATGCATTTAGTTGCTTATGGGGAACTCCAACAACTCCAACGGTTTCCAACATGAGATGCCAACAACAAACATTTCAGTGCAAGAAACTACAGTTGTATCAAGTTTTAAATGACGTCCATGTTTCCTTGTTTCATGATTCCTCTGGTTTAGATTTTCTGGCTACATTCATATGTAACTTGTGACCACAATGCATGTCAGCAGTCAAATGTCAAATCATGAAAGTTAGAGCTTCCTTGATTGTTATGAAGTAGTTAAGGAGTGCATGACTGAAACTCAGTGTTCACACTGAATTACTTTTTGCAATTGATTTTTTCATGTAGGTGTTTCCTTCTATGTTAAAATAACTGGAAACAAATGGGTATCTTGGACGCAGGAAATCAAACTAAAATCCTCTGACATACCTCACAAAATGGTATTCAGTAATACAAAGAAAATGTCATTTGTGGTTAAAAGGCCTGAGACATGAGATGTTGGTAGTAATTTGTGAATATTTCATTTGTTGCTTTAAAAAAGGGAGCTTTCAGTGTGGATTTGAAGTAGAAAATTCATCTGTATTGGTCTCCTGAGAGCAGCATTAAATGGGCCTTAAGTGAAAAAACACAAGTGCAGATTGCTTAACACATAGCTTTCACCAATCACGCTGAGTGAGAATTGGGCCAATTTTATCAATACTCACATTGTAGAGGTTAAATCTGTTTGAGCAGGAATGCCCAGACAATCTGCCATGACTTTTTCTGGATCAGCTGGTCACACTAAGAGCAGGTGTGCGGTCCAGTGATCAAGGTAGTGACGACTTCGCCCACTCAAGTCTCACATGCTGGTTTCATCCTGTTACCATGTGATGTAAATGGAAGTGAAAACACCCACTCACTCCCCACTGCCAATCATATGACATCAGTATTGCAATGACACAGCTTTATTATATCTTTGTCAGACCTGTAGGTTATTTCAGACAGTAAGAAGAAAGTTGCAGATTGGCTGGTTAGGTGTTACAGATTTGAAAGTGTGTAGGTTTGTCTGTCTGTAAGTACATATAAAGGCAT
Source organism: Ctenochaetus hawaiiensis (assembly GCA_029783645.1). Lineage (NCBI taxonomy): Eukaryota > Metazoa > Chordata > Actinopteri > Acanthuriformes > Acanthuridae > Ctenochaetus > Ctenochaetus hawaiiensis. The sequence continues at coordinate 12,015,112 of JAPZDY010000025.1, forward strand.
ATTACTATTTTATGAGCTTCTGAATGCTGTCAATCTTTTTTCTACATTGACTAGGTTTTATTGTTCTGTTATATGAATTAAAAACGAGTAGAGTTTGTCTGCTACCGGTCTGCACACATGATTGTGTTTTTTAATTTAAAAACTTCTTCACACTGAATTACCACGATGCACCACGAGAAGACTGTGTTGGTGTTTGTGGCAAGGAAGTGTGTACTTTCACTAGTTACTCCTCTGTGAGCAACCATTGAGTGTATGTCTGCGTCTGTGTGTGTCTGTGCGCGTCTGTGTGTACCTGCACATGACCGTATTTTGTTTGCTAATCCTGGAAAGAGAAGTGAGATGGACACTTTTCTAAAAATACACCTTCCACTGCCGCTTGCATCACTTCCTCTTTCTGACACGCACACACACACACACACACGTATAGATACATGTAACTTAACAACGCTTAACAATTTCCTTATCAGCCATTGCGTGGTTACCATGTTGTGTGTGCATTTGATTGAGCGTCTGCCAGTGTGTGTGTGTGAGTGGAAAGTGCTTTGGTGTAATGGCACAACGTGTGGGTTGGGAAACAGCTGGTGACTCTGGTTAACACACATGGGTGAATATGGTCCTGTGTAAAAAGAGCTACAACATATCTGTGATAACACATAACACGTATAAAGATGAACATGTCTCTGTGTGTGCATGTGTGTGTGATTTTGCGTATGTGTCATTCTTCTGTCTGACTTACTGAGAAACAGAATTGGAAAGTGGTGTCTCACCACGTGACGTAGGTTTCTGGTGTTTTCCAGACCAAAGAAGTGGAACCAGCACTGACGAGGATGTGATGTCATCATCAGCAGCCCCCATTTCATGCTACTCTTTTGTCGCTCTCTTTTTGTCTTTGTCTATATTTCCGTCTCTCTTGTCTCTGTACAGTATCTGTCTCTCTTGCATTTGTCTGTCTGTTTCTCTCCCTGTCTTTATCTTTTCCTCATCGCATTGTAGGGGAGTGGGCGTTCACTGGCTGCTTTTCTTTTTTCTCTTTTTTTATGAATGGGATGCGTTGTTTACTCTCTGACAGAGCTATTTCTGTCAGCGCTGATGATGAACACATACAGTGTGACCACACTAACTTCCTCCTCTATCGCTCTATCGCTCTCCTTCCTCTGATTGGCTAATGCTCTCCTCTCAATGGCAAAGCCTGTGCGTCTTCAAGGTAGCTGTGAATGCTTTTTTTTTTGTTTTGTTTTGTTTTGTGGGAGTGTTTGTAGGCCAGAGTGTTGAGGGGTCTCAGCAGGCCCTTTTTTCTGAGATAATTGATAAAAACATCCTGTTTCCAAGGGAGAGAGAAACGGTTACATTTGTTTCCAAATGATGTCACACAGCCCACATCAAAAAGGACAAATTTATATTTCAAAGTTTGACAGCAGCAACCTCATATTTATCAAGTAATTAAGAAGTTTCCTAAAAATAGGAAACACATTTTTTTTTTTACCTTAATGACAAAGTTTACATTTCTTACCCTGGAAAAAATCTGACACTAAAAAATACCCTGAGGCGTTGACCATTGATGCTGAGGAATTAGACAGAATAAAGGCTTTTCCTTGGTATGTATTTAAATTTTATTTTTAAATTTTATGTTCCAAACATTTAATTGTTGTTTCCATGTCATGCTTTATTAAGATTTAGATCACTTTAGTTCACAGTAAACAAGGTCTTTTTGGGCCAAACAAGTTGATATTTGTCCTCTGTTTATAATCTTATGTTTTACATGGATTTAGTATTTTACTAATCTAATTTATTATTTTTTGAATAAAAAGAGATCCATTCCCACATTTTTTGAAAGATTGGTTGTTTTCATATTCAAATGCATATTCATTGCAGTTTGAACAAATGAACTTTACCTATTTTAAAAGTCATAATATGAAAGATTTCTGCATTAAAATTGTAAAAATGATCAGGTCTACATAAAAATATTTTGTAGATTTTTTAACCTGCATTTTTATAAATATTTTAAGCACTGTTATAACTAAAAAGTAGCAGGTAACAGTTTTTTTTCATTGGGTTGTCTGTCAATGCTGCATAAATATTTACATCAGAAAGTAAGGAAGGGCGCTGGCAAACGTAACTAAATGTAACAAACTTTCATAAAATTTTAGCACAATATCTCATATATTGACATTGACATTTCTACTTGATAGATTTTTATCTGCAGTGGTAGTTTGTTTTAAATGAACAGCTCCTATGATCCCCTAGTGGCAGGAATATCGTCCATGCGATTAAGTACAAGTTAATCAGCCATTTTGATGCCACAACCACAAAAAGGAAACACCAGCCCTGTTATCTGCATGTCAGTGAGCAAGTTACTCAGCTTGCTTATTGAAGTGTTTCAAGGCCTGACTGTATGCACATGCTGGTATGTAATCCATGACACACACAGGCAGTGGCTGGAGGGCATGTATGTTCCTATACACAAAATGAATCCAACACAGTTTGGATAATGCATACATGCAAAGCCTGAGGTTTTATTTTCTTGGGATGAGAATATCACAGGACATTTGCAGTCCTGTGCCTAATTACCCATGTTCTGTAAATATGCACATAAAGTGTGTGATTGTGTGCTTGTAAGTGGGTGTGTGTGGTAGTGGTATGAGTGGGTGGTGATGTTTGATTGATGTGTGAATGAGTGGAGGTTTGGTGGGGGTCGTACTTGATAAAGGAATGCGATATGATAGAGGCCACTGGGGTCAAAATGACTATCACTTAATCCTTTTGTGATGTGACTCTGATGAACTGCAGCGTCTGGAATGTTGCAGCCTAGTGTTTGAATCCCCTGTGGTGTTATGTTGCTTCATGGACGGTTGAGATGAAGAGCTAAATGTTTGATTAACATGCCACAAAAGATCTGTGATAACAAACCACATACATTGCTTAAAAACACAAACACACACGAGCACACACCTACACACTCACACAATAAAACTCTCATACATTAATATTCTCTATTGTGTGCTGCACAATAGTTTTAGTGTTGTTTCCCAGGTCTCAGCCTGTAAGTTTCCTGGCTCCACTCCAGTGCAATAGGGGCAGAAGGAATGCATTTTTTTTGAATTTCTTTTTACCAAACAGCCTCTATAAAAACTGTTCAATCAATCAACCAAACTTTATTTACATTGCGCATTTCAAACAAATCAAATGCAATTCAAAGTGCTATCAGTGTCATCTGTGGATTATCCTGAGTGATGGGTACATTTTATCTTAAATAAATATTGCGGTTTATTTTTTTAGTGCCACCTTTCAACTTAAATTCAACTTCACAGACAAAAAAACATTCATCTCTTTTGTAATTGGGTGGAGGCAAAAATCTCTGATATGGATACCTCCCGGATCACACAAGGCACTCAGCATGACAACTTCAACAGTTAATAAGACCCCAATAAGCAAACCCACAACCCAAAAGCAAACTGAAAAGCAAAGAAATGTTATTTTGACCCATACATTTAGTGAGCAATTTTCAAAAAGAAGGAAATTCACCTTCTAGTTATTACAGTAATTCCGCGGGATATCTCAGTTTCTGAGTAAATCAGCATTGCTATACACCAAAAAGGAAAACATATAGAATGTTTATTGAACACAGATTGAATTTACCCTTTAACACAATTCTCATGCTTTGTCGTTTAGAAGTCTTCGCTAAAAGCTCTTAACTTTAAGCTCAGTATGATGGTTATTTAAATATTTTGCTAAACAAACACACACAGGCTGCACTGCCAAGTTGTCATGTACGGTAGCCACCAGACAAGTTTTAAATTCGTTATTTGTCTACTGCACAACTGGAGGAAGGAGTCACAGTGACTGAAGAGAGAACCACGCCTTCTGAGGTGTCAGAAAATCCATAAGCTTTTGTTCCTGCACATGCAACACATCTGACAAGAGGACTGTCTCAGGACGGTCAGTTTTTTGGCTGCTGCCATGTCCTAAGGTAAATATCCCTTACAGATGCGTTAGGTTAACCTTAACTGGCTTATTGTTATATTAATGAATGAATACGTCGAGCTTTGGGACTGTGCGGAATCAGATTGAGATGTTTTGATTTGGTGAACGCTAGAAATCATAGTTTGGATTATTTTAGGCGTTGTCGTTACTTTCATGGTGTCTAATCTTAGCTAGCATACTTGCTAAATTACTGACAAAGTTTGGTTGATTGATTGAACATTTGTGTCCTAATTCCCTTATGCAAAAATGGAACTTAAATCCACGTTTTTAATTGTATATTTTTTTCCTGAGGGAAGGGGTTAACCACCTCTGTCACCTTTTTCAGCCTTGATCAGTTTGCATCCCTGGTGGGATGTGTTGTTGTTCCCACTGACCAGATGATTGTCGTGTCATTAGCAAACTTGTGGATGATGTTGTTTGCCACACCGTTGATGTTGAGAGTCAGATTGGATGAAGTGGTGGTACCCATTTGCACAGACCATCAGGAAGTTCAGGATCTAATCACAGAGTACCACATTGAGCCCCTGGTCTCTGAGTTTGATGACGAGCTTTGAGAGCACAGTGGTATTTAATGCTTAACTAGAGTCAATAAAAGCCTTCTCAAATGTGTGCACTTCTCGTCCAGGTGGGAGAGGACAGTGTGGAGGGCGTGGATGATGCAATGGTCTTTTGCTCTATTTCTTTATGCAAATTAAAGTGGGTCCAGTGAGTTAAGGAGGGTAGAGGTGATGAAGTTTTGACTAACCACTCGAAGCACTTCATGATAGTGGAGGTGAGTGTTACTAGGCAGTAGTCGATCAAGCAGAAAGGGAGCAGTGACAGGTTGAAAATATTGGTAAAGACATCTGCTGGTTGATCGGCACATGCACGGAGAGGTCATCCAGGGGTACCATCAGGTCCTGGTGGCCTGTGTGCATCAATCTTTTTGAAGGATCTACACACATCTGACCTGGATATGAGTAGTAGACATGGTTCTTGGGCTCTTTATTACTCTTCAGCTGGTAAATTGTTATCAAAGGGTCCAGAGAAGGTGTTGAGTTTGTTGGGGAGAGATGCAGACATTATCCAAGCACTGCTGGTCGAGTCACATTTAATATTCTGGGAAACGTTTGCAGTGAGACTTAATCAGCTAAAAGCCTGCTAACACTTAAACTCTGACAAAGCCTGTTATCATTAGTTTGATAATAGCAAAAACATATAAAAGCAACATGAAGTATAGTTTGACTTTTTACCTCACAAGTTCTCTTCTCCCTCTCACTACACTGTCCAGTGTTTCCTTTGCCAAATTTCAGTATTGACATCTTTGTCTGCTTGTTGTTGTGTGTGTTTGTGTGTGTATGTGTGTGTGTTTGAACTGCTCTGAGGCCATCCAGTTTGAGTGTTTCTCCTCCAATGCTCTTTCCGGTTGAGGAACAGTAGTTTTTCTGTCGATGGGGCTTATGGATTGGCACATTCAGCATCCCTGCCCCTACTCACTCGCCCACACACGCAACCACAGGAAACAACTAGATTCAGACTCTGTTGCACTGGTCAGGTGACAGAAGGGGCTCTTTTTGAGATAAAGCATTATTGTGTACATCATTGAAACTAAAACTAAACAATAGTCCTGTTATGTTAACCATTTAATTGTTGTGTTGATGGTTTGTACATTGTGGAGATCTCAAAGACAGACATACAGAGAGCTCTTTCATACAAACCACAATGGGTGATGCATTTCAAGGCTGCATGTGGTTTCTGTTTTTGTGCATGGGTGCTGAGCTTTTCGTAAATAAGCGAAATGACTTTGGGCCTGAGCAGATGCTATAACCTTAAGCCTTAATTACAATTATTTAGTTGTGGACTAGAAGAACAAGTTGTCTCTTCAGAGAGATTATCAAAATTGATGCCACAAGAAGTGATACTCAAGAAGAGTCTTTAAGTTTGCCCTCAGAAGACAGGAATTTCAGTTCATCCAGTGGTAAGCTCAAAACTGAGGTTTAAGGGTCATTAGATAAATGATTAAAATTCTGTTCTCAAAGTTACAGAGTTACTCAGAATTATGAATAGTTGCCCTAATTACAGAGTTTTTATCAGGTGCACTGAGGACTCACACTTTGTAGGATGACTATGTTGGTGATAGTTATGTTGCATTTATTAAAGGATCTGAGCTTGGTTTCAGTGACATGTTTGTATTTCAGTTTGTGCATTAAAAACTATGAAGGAAACAAACAGAAATGCATAAAAGTTTCTTCTGCCTCACTAGCTGAGAAACAAGTGTGACCCTAATTATAATCTAGTCTTTGCAATATAAACTGAAAACTATTCACATTAAATTTCACAACAAGGAACAGCTTGGAGTCACTAGTTAACTAACCAGAAAACTAATGTTTTTTGACTGTGGGAGGAAACCAGAGCACCTGGACAACCGAGCACTTTCTCCTTATGAGATGACTCACTAAACTGTAAAGGCGCTGATCTCTGATTCACCCTGATGCCAAATATTATTTAATTCAATTTAAAAAATAATGACATTTGATATGTATGGTATAATTTAACTGACTGAGTTATGTTATAGTGGTAATGGGCACATTTTGCTGAGTTCTTTGAGATGTCCCACACAGTAAGCTCTATTCTTACCTGTCAAGACTTTTTATTATCAGCAGCTCATTAACAGTTCGCTTAGTGGGATTTTGTTTGGTAAATAGTCTGTTATAGTTTTTTCTGTCTGTCCTCTTCTTGCTCAATTACGTCACACATGAGTTGCCGATGGAATCTCCTGTTTGCTGTCGCCGTCACAGCAGGAAAAAAAAAGGCCATCAGGTCACAACAGTGACCGGACAACTGCCTTAGAGAGTGATGTCACATGTACATCTTGCTCCAGCAGCTTTACTATACACACTGGGACACCGGGTAAGCCGGGGAAGCCCTCACACACACACACACAAACACACACACACACCTATCCTCACACACAGGCACACACACACACACACACACACATACACACACACACCTATCCTCACACACAAGCACACACACACACACACACACACACACACACATACACACACACACAGCCATACTCTCTAATCCAATTAGGACATTAGTTAGTAGCAGCCTGGCCTTCTCAGACACACGCTGATCCAGTTATTACTGGATGGATGGGCTGGGCATTCCCAGTGTTTCCCTGCTCTAAGGTGCTTAAGTGGCACCATGCCACCACATCAGGAGGACACCTCATACGCACAAAGGATCCCCTCTCTATTTTTGTGGTTATATACGCTGTCCTCCTGGTGAGTCAACAAAAGGGAGGAAAAAGCCAAGAAGTGACTTCCACTCAGTCAGCAGAGTTGCAGAGAATGAACCCATAACTCAGCCAGGAGAAGAGAATTTCCCCTACGCACTCGGCTCTGTCTACACAAAACTCCTGATCACATGCCAGGAATAGTCACAGACTTATGCACTCTGGAAATTATTAACAAGAATGCAGAACAATCAGCAGACGGAAGACCTTGGGATGTTGCTTTCACCCACCAATCATGCATTCATTTTCCATGTGCTAGAAAACCATTGATAGCATTTGTTTTGAGTGTGTGTGTGTGCGCGCGCGCGCGCGTGTGTGTGTGTGTGTGTGTGTGTGTGTGTGCGTGTGCGCGTTTGTGTGTGTGTGTGTATTTTCAAGGAGCCTCTTCATTAAACAGCACTCCAGAAAGCGGCGCACTCCCAACAAGGCCACAAGTCCATACAGAGGCTCTTATCTCGCACTCGCTGTGTAGTGAAGCTCTGTGGAGCTGTTATATTCTCTTTTATTTGCCTCTATACACACACAAACACACCCTGCATACCGGCATGGTGACTGAGTACAATGACCTAACCTGATTTCGTGGGATGAACTGTGCAGAGGATGTTGAAGTCACGCACTGGCATGCATAAGCCACATAAACAGAAAACCAGCGAACACACGCTGCAGGCGGGAAAGAGATGCCATGGCTGTGTTTTGATAGAGGAGATCTCATGAAAAGGCGACAGCAGCAAATGAGAGTATGTTGGGTTTGTCATGCCCCGTGTCAGGCCCTCCCTTATGCTAATGTACCATTCATTTGTGTCATAGAACCATAATGGCTCTCAGCGCAGAGAGCCTTGCTGAAGCGCTCAGAGAGCGAAGCGCTGCTGTCCACTCACAGTCAGCTTCCCTGTCTGTTCGCTCCACTGTTTCACCTGTCTGTTTCCCTGTTTCTGTTTGTACGTCTGTTTCTGTCTGTTCCTCCACTTCCCTGTCTCCGTTCGTCTGTCTCTCTCTCTGTCTGCCTGCCTTGCTGTCTCCATGCTCTGCTCTTTTTGTCTGTTTCCCTGTTTTTTTGTTTCTCTGTTTCACTGTTTACCTTTGTCTCTTTTGTGTGTTTTTGTCTCCGCTGCTCAGTTTCTGTCTGCCTGCTGTCTCTGCTCAACAAACCAAATGCGTGTTTATTATCCCAACAGTCAGATTGTGTATGGACTTGGAAGGAATTTAGGTCGACTTCGCAAATTTACACAAAAAGCACATCATATTTCCTTTACTCGAAGACAAATCTTACAATTTTTTATTCCCTGAAAAGCAATCCATTTTAAGTTTTTCCCATAGTGTTCCAATAAAATCAAAACCACAATATGTAAATTTGTAGTTGTGTTGTTGCCTATTTTGCACACATTTCTTTAAAAATAAATCTTGAAATTGTTCTACCTTTATATTTATATTTCTTTGTTTGTATTTTGTTCTATTTCCTAGAGGGACTCTGATTGTCACAAAGGGACACTGTTCATTTTACATTGTGATGTGTGCCTTCTTTTTTGCATCAGGCAACACAGAACATTTTGTTGGCACAAAATCTGAGTAAAAACCAGTTAAAACCAGTAGACATCCTGCTTTTAAAAAAAATCTGGTCCTTTTGGAGCCACATACATACTGTAGTTTGTGTCCGTGGTAAAAATGTTTTTTGCATGTGTGTGTGTTATGCAGTGTCTCATCGAGTCTCGTGCAACACTCTGTTTCCCAGCAGAGCAGCATATGCTAGCAGTTGTCCAGCGTGAGTGGACGGCCTGTCTGACATGAAAAGTGAAGAGAGGAGAGAAACTGAGGTTTCAGCTCCAGGGGACAAGGGGGGATAGCACATAGCCTTGGGGAGGTTTAACAACGTACAATGCAAGTGAGTGCCAGTGTGTGTGTGTGTCTCTGTGTGTGTGTGTGTGTGTGTGTGTGTGTGTGTGTGTGTGTGTGTGTGTGTGTGTGTGTG
>JAPZDY010000025.1:12034187-12046070 GCA_029783645.1 Ctenochaetus hawaiiensis
GAAAAGAAAAGAAAAGAAAAGAAAAGAAAAGAAAAGAGAGAAAAGACAAATTGATAAGAGATGAGAAGAGGAAACAAGAGGAGAGAATGATAGGAGGTAAGATAGTAAAAAAAAAAAGAGTGGAAAGGACAGGAAGAGGAGGAAACAAGTGGAGAGGAAGTGAAGGGAGGAAAGGAGAGGTGAAGAGATTAGAGGGAAGAAAAAGAGGCAAGAAGAAGAGAGAGATTGGAAAAAGCGAGTAGAGAAAACAAATGGATAGGAAATACGAATAAAGGTGAAAAGATGAGTGGAAACAAGAGGATAGGAAAGGAAAAGAAAAGGATATGACAAGAAAAGAGGAAATGAGTATACACAGAGGAAACAAAAATGAAAGAGGAGAAATAAAGGGAGAAGGACAAGAATAGACAGAAAAACAAGGAGTAAAGTAGAACTGATATAAATATAGAAAGGAAGAGAGAAGATGACAGGAGTAGATAAAATAGTAAATGAAGAAGAAGTATGAAGAAAAGAACAGAGACGGTGGAATGAAAAGACGGGAGGAGAATCCATGAGAGGATCAACTCCCTCTTGGTGCTTCTCCTCTCTTCTTTTGGAAGATTCTCAAACTTACACCAGGGACTTGGGGAAACCTGGCCTCAGTTACATTACATCACAAACACACATACACACACACACACACACACACACACAAACTGAAGTGCAATCTGTCCCACAGTTACACCGCTGCCAGCCCCTGTATTTAATTTCTTTCATTCTCTTTCTTTCTGTATTTTCAGTTCTTTTTTTCCAGGGCTCATGACGCACTCTGGCATAATGAAACTGTTAAGAGGAGTCCGGTAGAGACTGAGGCTAAGACCAAGGAGTGGAGTGGGGTGGGGGTGGGGGGGGTACAGAGCGTGTAAAGTGACACTACACCAGGGCACTATATTTACAACGTGCCTCTTTAACACACAGCCTATTTATAGCTGCCAGATCTTTTCTCAGCGTCTGCAGCACACTGCTGCACCGTCACAAACACAGGCATCAGATGGCACCGGTGGATTTACACTGCAATGTGCTGCCAAAGGGAACACGCCTTATCCTCTAGCATTTTCCTGTGCACACCTCGCCTCGCTCCAGCCGCCCTCCACCCTTCACACTTGCACATTCAGGACATTGCCTTCCTCGCCACTTCTGCGCGCCTTCAGTCTTTCTTTTTTCCTTGTCTCTCGCAGATGATCCATCTGCGCTCATGATGAAAGAGGAGACGAGGAGACTTAACCCTGTTTCTGTCTTGGCTTGACTTGGCTCTTTAGACGGGACAGGATGACAGGAAAAACAGGCAAGATCAGTAGTTTGAATGTGGCTAAGGATTATTGATGTTCATATGCAGCATTTTTCTTAGTCATGTACACACACAAGCACGCACACCTGACTCTCAGATCTCTGGTACAAGAGGAGGATTCATTCATTGTATCATGACTGCCCCCTCTGGACTGTTTCACTGTGTCTCTGTTTCTGTCTCTTTTAGCACAAACTCTCTCTCTCACACACACACATATATATACTTCCCCTTCAGACCGACACGCACACAAATACACACACAAACTTGCATAGGTAACTTTTGTGTTAATGACAAAGACTTACATTCACATGCTTTATCAATCATTAACAGTGATAGGGAGAACATGTCATAAAAAAGGCGGAATTTTAAAGATGAAAGTTACATTTAAGTGACGTAAAAGTCCGCGTGATAGCATCTTTTTTGTTTATTTCCCCTTCATCAGTTATACTCAGTGCTTGTAATCATTACTTCAGTCAAACACGTACATACACACATACACAAACACACAGAGAAAATCTTAAGTAATAAGTCGCATTACGCATTTGATGACATTTGTTCATGCAAGGAGGTCACAAACCAAAATTCTCAAAATTTTTTCAGGACACAAGCAACAACTTCACTTTCTGCCCGGAGACAAATTTTCACATCTAATTCTGACGTCTTGACCTCAGTGTTTTTATCAGCCAACACCCTGAGGGAATAAACTAAAATTAAGTCTCCTTACACAATTACAAAATCCCATCGTGCTCTTCATGTGAGAATATTTAACTGTTTTTTCCACTCTAAGTGAAATGACATTTTTGCCTCAATAAGCTGTTTTCGTATTTGGCCTTTTGTAATCTGCCTGCATCTTACATAGATCCACTGTTCCTTCCAGAGTCACTGGGTCGGGATCTGGTCTGCTGTGTGTGTGTGTGTCTTTGTCGGTGAGAAGAAGCCAGTTTAAACTGTGAAGATTAGATGATAAAGATTTCGTTAGCCTAATGGTTTTTTGTTATCTTCAGTGATTATCATGGAGATAATCAGAATTTAGAATTGTGACAAAATTTAAAATTATGTAAAAGTCCACAGAGAGTCTGGTTCTTACAAGACTTTTAGTTGTAAGATATAGCTTGAACTATATGAGAAGTTTGACGTCAGGGTGATTTGTATTAAAACATTACATAAGATACACAAGATTTTGATGATGATTGGTTCAGAAATAAAGCTTAGATTGTTAGACTGTAAGGCTAAATATCCAGTTGGACAAACTGGGCCTTGAAGTCACAGGATCTCTGCGTGTCAGTAGGTTAGTATGTGTCATCATTCACTTTATTTGTGTTCATTAAGTGTGAGTGGGTGAATCTATTCAATTTCACAGAGGAAAAGCTAAATGAATCCTAAAGGCCTTGTTCCATTTGGTCCTCTAACACTTGGCTATAACATGGTGAAACGGACTCAGTTTCACCGTGGCACAACCAACGGTTTAAAAAGCAAAATTATACATAAAATATAAAATCATTAGATATTTAGAATTTGGGTCTTTATGTCACTTTCTCTGAGTTAGGTTCACAGATGGTAAAGGATATGAAAGAGGTGTAATATTTCTTGGTTTCTGCTCAATTTAGATTCAGAGGGAAACTCGAACACAAAATCTAGAACTACAAATTGTTGTGGAGTCTTATGTCATTATGTAGTTTGAATGATTTTAGTTTATATTGTGCAAATAATGACAAATTAACCAACAGATACTATTGATACCAGGCCCAGAAATCTTTTCTAGCTGTGTGGTATTATTTCAGCTTAGGAACCAGTTTTTTGGGTCTTTGAGCTTCACAAATGCTTCCATGTAATGCTTCCAACAGAGTGTGCCGTTCCTCACAAGAACTAAAAGGCTAATACGGCTTTGGCTTTAGTCATAGTTGTACATGTAGTTTTTGTAACTGTGGATTGAAAGTTTTAGACATAACTCAGCTAAGATCGAGAGCATAAAGGGATTCAGTTATTTTATGTGACCTGTGTCTTTCTGTTTCTTTCCCTGTGGGGCATGACAGTGAACCGTGTTGACAATCAGACACTGTAAAACCATAATACAGGTGTGTGTTGTTGTGTTTGGTGGCTGTATGTGTGGGAGAGCTGTAGCGAGGCTGCTCTGAACCCTGAACTGGCGCTGTTTGTTGGGCCTGCCGTCGTAAAACCAGACGGCTGTAGATGCAGCAGAGGTGCGTATGTCCATCCGAGTGTCGTATGTGGCTGCGCTGCTGCGAGTTAAAGTGTGTGTTTACTCAACAGGGTGTTAACGTCAGTCAAGGAATCGATGTTTATCCTCACACGTGTCAGGAGAGAAGCATGTGAGTGTGTGTACACCACTTTGCTTTGCCATCATCTCTCTACTGTCCCCAAACACACACAGATACACACACATACAGAGACTAATGTGTCCTGACTCAGCCTTTATCGAGCCAGTGTTAGTTAGTATACCCACCAGCTGGCCACTGAAACTCTATGGTAGTTTTCCATGTGTGTTGGAGGGCCAAAAGGGGCACAGTTGCTCAGTAGTTTGGCATTATAATATCTATGGTGGGTGGTGTGAGAGCGTCACCACTGCTTCCTGTGCTCAATGCTGCACACACACACACAGTCACAAGATGATTTAAGTGATTGCGCACAACAATGAGGCACAGAGAAAGAGCATCACAATGCATCCGCTAATAACATGCTGCAGTCAAGGTCTGCCCCCTGTGTCAGCGTCTCTGTCCGAGTCCTTTGAGAGGAGCTTTTGTGGCCACTTTCCCAGCTCTCCCTCGGGAGTCTGTTCCAGCTGCTGCAGCTCCACATGGTCCCAAACCTCAAACCCCCCAACTTCACTGACCACAACCGGAGCCTGTGTGCTGACATCACTGTCCAGGCGTAACGCACGGGCAGCTCAGGCCAGCGCGCACGCACTCCCACAGAGACGTCATAGTCAAGACGACTTACACACAGACACATCAATGTCTCTCTGTGGAAGTTGTAGTTCCCAGGGCCTTCTGATTGTAGTTCTCAGGGTTGATGCATGATGGGTGCTGGACTTGGAAATATTTATGAGTTGCTATGAAACGCTGACATGTTTGGTGGGACACACAAGGAGAACAGAGACTTTATTAAAGGCATATTTACACTGAAAAAAATGTGCTAACGTGGACACACACAATGGAAAATAAAGCAATTTATGGATTTATGGATTTTACTAAATGCGATGATTCACTTAATAGTGTGAATGTTTCTAATTTGACAGCTAGCCCATTATACAGTTCTAAAAGCACAACAAGACAGAGTACAACACAAAAAACAGCTGGGATGTTGCACAAATGAAGTGAAATTCGTCCAAAGCACTAAGTATCAGTAACAGCCTAGCACCAAATGCTTTTTCTGTTTTTTTGACCCTTAAAATCACGCAACGTAGTTAATTTTTGCAAACTCTAATTAGGCAGTTTTTTTTTCTCTGTTTGATCGTTTAGCCCACTTCTAATTTATCCCCACAGGTGTTTTCACTTCTTCTGCCTGATTAGAGCACTTCTGTGGACGGCATTGTTGTGTACACACAGTGCTTTTTTCATATTTTCCTTACTCTGTTTGTATTTTTACTGCACCTCTTAAGGTGGGACAGATTACACCTGTATCATTCTCATTGGCCTTTTTAACTTTAAGATATTTGACATGTTGTGGCAGGAAAATCAAAGATGTTAATGTGATTAAAAGTAATGTCTGAATTCCATTTAGCTGCCTCAGTTCCTGGTTCCTGGTGTTCATGCTAGTGTACTAACACTTGAATAGAACAGAGTCAAAGCTAATGTTCTTAGTCATCCCTGATTTTGTTGCTGTTATTAGTCAGAGTATCTGCTGTGAAAACTGACACACAGTCTGGCTCGAGTTTTCAAATGCTCACATTTGTATATAAGTATTAAAGCACGTCTAAGCTCATGATTTTACTGTATGGCCCCTCATGTTTAGTGAATCTGGTCACCGTGCTGTAAAAAGTGCATATTTGATGGACCTTGGAGGCATCAAGCAGCATGCATGGATAGTTCTTCCTTCCTTGTTGCTCTGGGCTCCCAGCACACCAGTCATATATTTTCCACATGGAAGAATCCGAACGTGCATGTCAGTGTGAGTTGAATTGTTGCATGTTAAGTGTTTGAGGATTTGTTGTGCGGGTAATCAGGATGACTGTAATATGCAACGTTGTTCTTCCTTAGGTAACATTTTACTGTTGTTTTTAAACTCAATGTCAAAAAAATCCATCCAGTATGATTCTTATCAGTATACCTGTTGCAAGCTATGTCATTTTGGGTCATCTTTGGTTTTATTCTTTAAAGTTTGAGTGGGTGTAAAATATATTAGCTGTGGAGCGCCTACAGAAATTCTTATTTTGAAGTAAGAGTCAGTGTTTATGAAGGCAACCTCACAAACATCAGTTAGACAAGCATCAGTTAGAAGTTATGCAACACTATACTACTCCTATAAGTGATGCCTGGGAAAGATGATTCATGTCCAAAGTCTTGATTTACTGCTTATTATAACATCATCTATTGAGTGTTTATAATGCACAGAGCAGTAAATTGGTGGCCAAGGGACAGAACTCAGGAACTGTGGGATGTGTAGCACAAGTTTACACTCCCCTGATCACCCGCTGTCATCCCTCGAGGTGAACACTCACTTTTCATGTTCACAACTCTGACAACTTAAATCTCAGCGGAATGATGAGTGTGAGGTAAAATAATCTTGGGAGAGAAATGTTGAGGAGGAAGTGCAGAGGGGAAGAGCCTCGGGGGGGGGGGGACAAGTCCTTCCGTATTGGGCCCGGTAGAGTCTCGGCATCGATCTCATGAATAATAGAGCTCCGGTGGCCATGTGACGATATTAGACGTGACATCCAATGACAGCTTGAATCCGCCACTCCTCACAGCCACGCACAAACACTAGCTTGCACGTGTGCATACCTATTTGTGTGCAACCTTGTAAATCTGTGACTAATCCAGTCTAATCAGTCTAACTGTGAAAACATTTTAAATGAAAGTATCCAAAAGGTCATTGTTAAGTTAACAAAACATGAAGATGAATCAAAGTTATTTCTGTTTGGCTACAAATCACTGACTCACAATAGAGTCATCAATATGAAACACCCTCATAAAAGAGTAACAATTTCCCTGCTAAACAAGACAAGCTCTTGTGTTTCCTTGTGGTTTGTCTTCTCTTCCATAATACATCGAGAAGCAGCTAAAGTCCAATTGCTCAAAGCTAACACACACACACATGCTCCGGCTGTCATGTTTACTCATGTTTACTGTCTGTCCACGTTCATCAGCCATTCACTGTGACAAATCTGTGTGAGAAAAATCTGCAAGTCTGCAATTTTTCTCCCCCAGCTGAATGTATCTTTGGGTTTGTTTTACCTGTTCTTCTCCTCATCAGGTTATTCATGCGAGCAGCTGGTGAACATCAGGAGGAAGTAGGAGCCCCGAGTGGATGAGGTGAGCGGACGAGGACAGGGGAGCCTGTGGTGGGACGTTTGATGTACATTTACTCAAGTACTGTCTATGTTCATGTTTGAGGTACTTTACTTCAGTATTTCTACTTTTATATTACTTTATTCTACTACTCATGTTGTCCTTTAGACTCAGGCATCTGGCAGCTTATTTTATTGTTTTGTAAAGAATGTGTGATTGGCTTATTGAAGTACGAAGCACTGAAGATTAAATCATGTATTTCCCAACCTTTTGGTGTTTGATCACTTACAAAAAGGCAAATTTGGGTTTTTTATATTTTTGATGTCCATGATTTCTTTCTAGCTTAACCACATTTACTCTCTAATCCCAATGGATGTTTTATTTAAATACTTTTTTATATTTCACAAACCTGCAAAGAAATTAAAGAAAAGTCCTGATTATATTGTGTTTTTTTTTTATTTTTGCTCTCCCATGAATCGTTTTACAACCTTTTGCATATGTTTTGTGACCTTCAGGAGAGTCCCTACTCCTGAACTGAAAAACAGCGGGCTAAAATTTTCACCTGTTATTAAAACTAGCTCCACCTCAAGCAGCTGCAATGAAAGAATTATGTACTCATGTACTGTCCAAATGAATAATATATAATGACATAGCAATCATAAGGACAATTTTTCTGCATGAAGAATACTTCTACTTTTAATACCTAAAGCACATTTTTCTACAAATTCTTTGGTAATTATGTTGAACTTTACTTGTGTTTTTGAATAAGAGTTTGCCTTATCAATGAAGTATTTTGCAGTGGAGCACGGAAAAAGATCTGAACACTGCTTCCACTGCATGAAAGGCACAAACACACCTTATCCTGAGGCCACCGCAGAATGATTACTAGAGTACTGGCATGTCATTATGTTATTATCTTCTCAACTGCCCGGGGCTTTGACATGTGTTTAATCACACACATGCATCCACACTCATGAACAAATGCACACAACCCCTCCAAACACTTATCCTGATTTACAATTGAACATTGTGAGGGACTTCCCTGCTCAGACCTGCAGCAGATTGGCAGGTGAAAGAGAGAGAGAGATGAGCAGACATCCCAGGAGTAAAGTACGGTATGTGCTCATCCAATGCAAAAGTGTCAAGAATGTGGGAGCAAAGTGGACCAATAAGTAAACTCTGCCTCTTGTTAGCAGAGAGAAAAGCTTCTGTGAAAGTTCTGGAAAAAAAATATTTCCGTCCGTGAGAAATGCTAACATAGATTATATGAGGATTATGAATGAAAGCATTTTTGTTTTTTTGGTCGTATTTTTTGCTATTTTTAAATGGTTTAGTCCAGATTAGAACATAGGTCGCAGCAGTAAGGACTAGGCCTTAATCAAAAGTGAAGGTTTGCATAATGTTAGCGACTTGTCTTGACCAATTTTATGGGAGGATGAAATTATTACTACCATTTTTTAACCAAACTCGTTCCCATAGTCTTTGGTGTGAAGTCACATTAGATGTTCTTAGATGTTCTTTCAGAGTCATTTATACTGTTTTGACTCCTCCCACTGTTGACTTTGACAGAGAAAAAATCATAGATGTCCTTTAGTTTTGTATACTTATGTTTGTGCCCTGATTAATAAACATATATTTTTTATTTTGAAAGAATAGCCTCATGTTGTGGCATGATTGCATATAAAGTCAATGCAGAGATACAAAAAGATGCTATTGTTCGCATCATCACATCGTCAGGTTTAGTGCACTTGCCATTGGCATAACTTTTAACTGTAAAAATTTGAGTAAAAAAATTTGCTGGTATTGAGACATGTTTGCTGAACCGCCAACTAACAAACAGCTGCTGAGCTCCGGGGAACTCAGGAGGAGAGAGCAGGGGGCAGGGCCTGAGCTTCTGAAGGAATAAACACTGAAAGTCACACTGGATCCTGCTCCCAAGCTGTTTACTCTCAGGAAGAGAGAACAGAGTGTATTTTTTGAAAATTGAATTTGAAAAGTGGAATTGTCTTCACCCACGCTTCTCAACTGTTGGGTGCTGTGATATAATGTAATTAGGCTCTCTTGTCATTCATGTTAACCTCCCACTGCAGGGGAATGTTTAGGGCAAATAAACACAAATGATCCCATGGTCAGACTTTGGCGAGTAGTGTGAGTCAAAAAAAATTTCCTTTTTCCTTTTGTGTGAACACATCATTAGGCCTTGTGTCCATATTGCGTTTTTCTCTCTCATTGCACAAACTTTCCATCACGGCGTTACCCAGTTACCTGCCAGTGCTTTTCTGCCAGAGAGAAATGTTGTAAGGGCACAAAACCTGATGTTGTTATTTAGACTTTCTGAGGTTATTTACAGTTCCCTGTTTAGGGGGTTGGTGGTTGTTGTGTACTTTCTCATGTAGAGAGTAAATCTGTGCGCTTGGCTCTTGGCTGTAAATAGAACATGCTCTACCAGGTGAGCTACTGGGGCGCCTGAATGAAAGCATAGTTTGAAAAGGGATTAGACAAGCATTCTTTGCATCCACATGCATTCATCTGATGCCAGGCCCTAAGCAAAAATCCAGGAAGCATTCACTTAATGACCTCTATTATATGTAAAATTATACAAGCACAGTAGCTGTAAAATCTAAGACACACTCTCAAACAGACCTCTATATGCCAGGTTTTGTATTTGAAGCTGGGGGCTTGCACTGCATGAGAAACTGTTTCACCTAGTGTCCCCACTCCTTAAGCGCCTCCACTCCCTGAACACTTAAGATTGTGTAATGCAGCTTCACCTGCTGCAATCACACAAGGCACATGCAATAACCTGCCCTGGCAGACCTGTTAAGAAGGAATGAACATGCCTTACAACTGAAAAAAATACATATTATTATCAGCACCACAGGCAAATCCAAAAAACCTGAAACAAACTGTTGATGTGATAAGATGGTTATGCGTGTTTTAAAATGCTCTTATATGATCACAGAATCTTTAATTGTTCGCATTAAAAATAATTGCATGATTGAATGTGCAGGTGGGGAATGACATGAGGTTGATAGACACAGTAAGAATATTTATTGTTAAGGGAAGATTGCCTGATTGGCCTTTGACTTATTTCAAATTGGGCTAATTAATATTTGTATAATAACAAATGACTATTAAAGGAAATGTACCATTCATACTGATGAACCCAGAGACTATTATCATTCAGCTCTGTACTTTCCGACCCATCTTTCAGATTTTCGTTTTGGTTTTTAGCCTACTAAATTTTCCGTTTTAAATACACCGTAACTGTTCTCATTAGCATCATTTTCAGATACAGCAGGCAGCCATTTTTTGAATGCTACCTGTATGGCACCAAATGACAGACAAACAGCTTAAGCAGATGGCTGGTAGCAGTTAAAATGCCAGATATTTGTCTCATGTAAGTTCAGCATGTTAGCAGATGAGGCATAAACTAAAAAGAGAGAAAACACATCAAACAGATTTTTGTTTCAACCAGTTAAATCAGTTATTTGATGCTATTTAAAAGGGGGTGTGATGTCTCACTGACAACTTGTGTGTGTTTTGAGTCCAGCAGGTTCATGTCATATGTGCAGAGCAAATGATATCAAAAATGACTCATTGGAGTAAGAAGGCAGCGTCCATATCTGGGATATATTGGCTTCATTTTAATACAATGGGAGACAGTGCAGACGCATCACCCATCTTTGTTTACATTCTCTGGTTAAGACTGAAAACAGAGTTAAACCCTGAGTAAACACACTGACAAGATCACTCCAAATAGATGCTAATGCTGATCTCTTTCTGTTCGTGTTCACATAAGCAACTGTTTGCAGGTTCCCGATATCAACTTAGAAAAATTATGATGTTTACAACTTGTTTCCTCTGCTGCAAAACGGCCAAAAAAAAAAAAAAAAAAAAAAAAAATTAGTTATTGCAGGTTTGAATCCAGAGGAAATTCAATAACTGTTCTGGTTGGAACCTGATAGGAAAGCATTTAGTGGAAAACTAAGCACAGCAGCACAGATGATGTTAAATCATTTATAACTGTATGTTACGAATTTTGTTTATCAGTTTAAATGAAAGGTGTCATGTTCCATGTCTGTCCAGCAGAAATGTGGTAAATGCTGCGTTCTTGAATGTGACAGCCTTCTTCATTCATCAAGAATGCGACTCGTCGTGTGGTAAGCTTATGAAAACATTAACCACAAAACCACCATGCCTGTAGCTTACAAGCTGGTTGGCGTGCACAGAAAGAGAGAGAGAGGCAGAGAGAGGAAAAGACATTGCATTCCTTAACAAACCATCTTGTAATAAACAATGTAGGAAATATTTCTATTCACCACACCCAAACTATGAATGTGTAATATGTACACACACATTCAGGGTCATAAACCTGTCAATATAACATTGAAAAAAAAAATATTTCCATCTTATTCAGCGCTCTTTGCCAGGAGCTTGTCTATGCCAGGACTTGTGTCACATTATCACTCTCTCATTCAAAATATTGATCTCACAATATTGTTAATTTTTTTAATTGTATAAAGTATTAGATTTCAGACGATTAAGATGAGAAAATTATAGATGTGACATAAAACTCAGAGAGAAAATCTATTGGCTCTGTAACAATAAACTGAAAGATATTGTACGTCATTGTTTGGACTTTTTCTGACAGTAATATGGGTTAAGATGTACAGTAATGTTTGATTCAATGACTGTGAGTAAGCCTGAAATTGCATTAGGCTGTAATGCAAAAGGAATGTGACAAATATTGCAACTATTTACGAAGAGTTATATCATGAAATAAACTGTAAGTATGCTCAGAATGTCTTTCACACTGCATTAATTCATTTTAATTAGAAAAATTATTTTATATGAGCCAGGTCATCCCCGGATTTACAGACAACGCCCCCACCTCTCCCAGCTCTCCCTTCTGCTGCTGCCACGGAGCGCTGCACAAGGAGTGGAAAATACAGTCACCTAAAAATACACTGCACATAAACAACACACTTACAAACGCATGAGTACACACATACACACACAGGCCAAGTGTCTTTAATATTAGAAAGCACAAGACTGACACCTGAGACACTCAGCACAGCGCTGGTGTCG
>JAPZDY010000025.1:12058009-12071057 GCA_029783645.1 Ctenochaetus hawaiiensis
TGGCACACAGGCAGCCAGTGCAGTGATTTAAGCACAGGTGTGATGTGTTCCACCTTCTTTGTGTTGGTGAGGACTCTCGCTGCAGCGTTCTGGATGAGCTGCAACTGTCTGACTGATTTTCGTCTAAGACCTGTAAACACACCGTTACAAAAGAGCATTTTTTTCAACAATCCTGCTGTTATATTATATGCACTGTCTGTTGGCTATTTATTGATAGTTTGTCTTTGTTTTTGATGTATTGCTGCACATGCTGTTTAGAAATGTTTCAATCCCTTTCTGCAAACTAGCATAGTTTTTTCCCAAAACATATTCCAGATTCAGTCATTCAGAATTTTATTCATTCTTTTGTGCAGGATGGTGCGGGTGGTGTTCCTCCATCCAGACCTTGGTATTGGGGGAGCCGAGCGACTGGTTGTCGATGCTGCTGTTTCCCTGAAGTCGAAGGGATGTAGTGTTCAGATCTGGACAGCCCATTATGACCCAACGCACTGCTTCTCTGAGACCCTGGACCCAGAACTGCCAGTGGTACTTAAACACACATCTCTACATAATATTCCCCTTCAAAGATGCACAACAAGGACAATGTATATTATAAAATTATCCCTGTTTTTCCTTAATTAGGTATGTGTGGGTGACTGGCTTCCCACCAGTGTGTTTGGCTACCTACATGCGCTGTGTGCATACCTGAGGATGATCTATGTGGCCCTCTACCTAGTCTTCTTTAGCGGGGTGGAGTACGATGTCATCTTCTGTGATCAGGTGAGTTGTGTCATACAGGAACTAACTACCTGTCTCTGTCTGTTAGGTCATCACTCATTTAGGATCTTCAGAGAATAGCTTCCTTTGTTAACAGTGGTCTGTGTCTATGTGTGTCACTTTTGGTGTCACACCCTTTAACTATAACACACCATTAAGTGGACACTCCCTCGCTAATTTCGTACTATTTTGTCTTTCACACAAATACACACAGATATTACTACACTTCTCTTGCACATAATTGAAGTACAAAGGAAACTTAATCTTTAAAACAACTTAGAGGAAGTCTCCTTTATAAAATGATTAAGCTGGGATCAGACAAATCATGTCTTACACACAAAGGGCTTTGACAGTATTTGTCTTAGGATGTGTATTTAGGGTTTAAATAGATTGTTAAGTATCAACACAATATCATTTATATCTAGTGTAAATTTATTGTACAGAATATTTAATTATGTTACCTATTTTGATATTAAGCGTTAAGTTAAGCCTATGTCCTTTTTAGTCATTTTTATGTTTATTCTGTTTGCTTCTAGTTTGTCAGCTATTAGAAACATTTTTTAGGAAAGGCATGCCATTTTTTGTTAATTCATCTTTCTTTCCACTCCAGGTGTCAGCATGTATCCCGGTGCTGCGACTATCCCGTCACAGAAAGAAGGTTTTGTTTTACTGTCACTTTCCAGACCAGCTGCTGACGCAGAGGAAGTCGGCCCTGAAGAAGCTTTACCGTGCTCCCATCGACTGGCTGGAGGAGCGAACCACTGGCATGGCTGATATGGTATGTGTCACCTGGAATTTAAAGGTTACATCATTCTACAGGTTGTGATGGTCAGACTGCATGATGGGCCTGTTTCCCTTTTACAGCATGATGGTTTAAAATGCTGAGCAAATAAAAAAAATACAGCATAAAAATGTCAGGGGTGTATGAGATTAAGTTTATAAAGCTTCCTCAACTCAAGAATATAGTTTTCTTCTTCTTCCTCCGATTGAATGAATTGGCTCCAACAGCAGAAAGATGTTTGTGCAGAGTTTAACACTGAAGTGCTGTTTTTACATTAATTTGCTAAACGTGTTAAGTCTCACTGTGCTCAGTGAAAATCTGATTCTACGATGCGACATATGAACGTGATTAGTGACATCACTAACAGTTTTTAAGTCAACCCTGGCCCAATTTACAGTTTAAAACTACATGTAGAAACTTGCAGCTGCCAGTGTACAGGCACAAAAAGACACACATTTTTTCTTCCAAGGAGCATATATACAGTATATATAGGCCTGGAGTAATTCTTTTAACAAAATAAACTAAAATAGTTGAAAGTCATTTTCAAAAGATGACAAATATGTGGCCTGAGTTCTCCTAGTGGGTTGTTTTGAGGACTCTGATATTAAATGTTATGTGAATTATGCATGGATTTGTAAATGGCTGGAGGGTTGCATGTGAGGATTTCAGGCTAAGGCTAAAGAAGAGACAGTGGCTAAAGTATATATGTCTTTAAAAAACATTTTAAATCAAATTTTAAAACCACTAAAATAATACGACTCATTTTCTCAGTTTCAAACCTTTTTTTTTTTGGCAATTTTCACATTGGTTCTGACAATTTCTGTTACGTATACATAAACCCTTTAATCATGTAGTATGTAGTGATGTATTTTGCTGTACACTTGTTAGGTAATGATATGGAAGGCTATCATTTTAGGAAAAATATATTTAGAACACAAACTTAAAACTTTTTTAATAAACATTTAAGTAATTTTTTTTTTTATAACTCAGTGGTTATAGTTTCCAAATGATTACTTTATAATTTCCTCTTTGTTATATGAAACACTAAGTTTCTGCAGTTCATACAAACTTGTAAGTAACAGCATTGGAAAAAAAACGTTCTGCTTTCAACTGAATTCATGTACAAACATATAAATTGTAAATACCTACAAACAAAATTCCGGTCGGTTAAAAAAAAAAGTCCAAGCGTTTATTTGCTTCAAATAATTTGATCTTACACAGCTGTTAAAAGAAGTGAAATGTCATTCCTTTATCTCAGTTTAGAACTTAATAAGTAAAACTATGGTATAATATAATAAATTGAAATTCAAATTAAATTACACAACAGCTTCAATAAACTAAAATGGTGTTTTAAAATGTGAATCAGGCTGATCTGTATGAGCGAGCTGTGTAAAAGCTCAGGGCCCTGATAGAAAGCAAATGACATTTCGATTTTAGTCTAGACTTCAGGATAATCAAAGGCCGCAGGCTGTCTTCCAACTTCTAGGGAACTGAAATGCTTGTGATGTTTGTGTGATTCTTATGAACTAGTCTCCTTGTACTTCGTCATAGATTCTGGTAAACAGCCAGTTTACCGCGGGCATCTTCAGGGAGACCTTTCTCGGTCTACAAGAAGTCCAGACAGATGTCCTGTATCCCTCCCTCAACACTAGTACCTTTGACCAGCCGTCCACTAAGGCACAGGGCCTGGAAGGGCTGCTCCCTGAGGGTACCTCTTGCCTATTTCTCTCTCTAAACCGATACGAGAGAAAGAAGAACCTGGGTCTGGCTCTGGAGGCTCTTGCAGTGCTGAGGAGCAGCCTTCCTCCAGGCCAGACAGCAGGCATTCACCTGGTGATGGCGGGAGGCTATGATGACCGAGTTACTGAGAACGTTCAACATTACACTGAACTAAAGGAGCTCGCAGCGCAGATCCATTTGGAGGACTGTGTTACCTTCTTGCGCTCCCCCTCTGATTCACTGAAGGTGGCGCTGCTGCGGGGCAGCGCAGCCGTTCTGTATACCCCAAGCAGAGAGCATTTTGGGATAGTTCCCGTAGAGGCCATGTACTGCTGCTGCCCTGTTATCGCTGTGAACTCTGGGGGCCCCCTGGAGAGCGTGGCAGACGGAGAGACGGGCTTCCTGTGTGAGCCAACGGCAGAAGCCTTCTCCAAAGCCATGGAGAGGCTGGTTAGGGAGCCACAGCTCCGCAGGGACATGGGACAAGCTGGGAGGAGGAGGGTACGAGATAAATTCTCTCTTCAGGCCTTTTCAGACCAGCTCTATGGGTACATTGTCAGACTGAGCCAGTGACGAGAAAGCTGGAGGAGAAGGAGGAGACAGACAGTCTAACAACAGAAAAGTGATCTTCTACTGAACTGTGAATTGTCTGTAGATGACTGGGGTCTGCAAAGGGTTTGAAGTGGATTTCTTCTAATAGAGAGAATGTATGCGTATATGTGTGTTTATGGGCTACAAGGGGGATGTATTACGAGGACTCAGGACAATCAATCAGCATTCCCCCAGAGGGGTTGCTGAGAGGAAAAAAAGGATGGAATCTCTATACCAATTAAGAAAAGAGTAACGAGTTTACCCACCCTATCTGTGAGTGTGTGTGTAATATCGCATGTGTAGCAGTGCAGCAAACAAGAGTCTAACAAACGAGCGCACCAAAAGGATTGATTGTTAGAGTGAAATGTTTTGCACTGTGTATGTTTTTGTTTTGTTTTGTATTTTGTTTCTTTTCTACAGTACTCTTTGTCTTTGTGTGTTTGGGGGATAAAAAAGAAGAATGTAGTTACCACCATGTGCCATCAGGCAGTGCACAGTCCCAGATCAATAAACAGGATGCTTTCCACTACTTCCTGTCCACCCCGAGCTTTGTTCCCCTCCCTGCATTCAGAAGATGCTGGCCTGTCCATGACTCTTGCTGCTGTGTGGAGGTTATTAGCAGATGATAGAGAGTGTTCGGCTTTATTAGAGGTCTGGCTGATGGGCAGTGTGTCTTTGTCTGGGTCATTATCAACGAGGAGAATAGCAGAAGGTCATTGTGTCTGCGCGCTGGCCTCCTCAGACCTCCTACTGTATAGAAATGCTCTTATTGACATTCCCAAAGTCTTAATAAACAAGTGAACACATAGTTTCTCAGCTCTTATGGGCTTTGCTTTGTTGGTAAGTTTTGTCCTTCAATAGTTTGCTAAGGAGTTTGTGGGTGAGCATGGTTATTAAGTAAAAACATACACAAACAATGTAGCACAAAAGTTTTATTTTTGCTCATCGACAAAGTCAGTGTGTCAGATGTTCCAAAAAGCATCACCAAAGATCTTAAGCTTCACTCTCCATCCATTGCCGCATCACTTTTTCCAGAGTTTCAGTTGTATCTATGTTTGTTTCATTTTTTTTCTTGAAGAAAATCTAACAAAGAGAAAATAAATTAGTAGAAAGATTAAATATGAAGGTGATTGGCTGTTATTCTTACATTTAACATCCCTCTTTCGCTCAAACGGCATTGAACCTACCTGGTTGCACACAGCATGGCCGAATCGAACAGATGTGGCAAAATGCTCACTGTTGAAGTTCATCAGGTCGTATTTGAACACCTGATGCAGTAAAACTTGACAGTGCTTTGTTATTGTCTCTGCTGGGGAGGGAAGCAGGCTGTGCTTGCTGTCGTTGACCCTGATGCAGGTTCCTGGAGGCACTTTGATCTCTGTGATGTGCTGTGTGCAGATTCTTGACTTACGAAGGACCTGATCACATTTTGTCTTTGGGACCAGTTGTTGGAGGAAGCTGCGACAGGCCTTCTGTATCATGTTCTCATCTTTGAATTATGGAGAAATACAATAAGAGATTTTAGTTAAATAAATCTATTACATTTTAACTTTCAAAATTACAACAAAAAACACATTTTCACCCAAAATACAAGAACATGTAACAGTCCCAGGGATCACTTTTCATGGGAAAAAAGATCCTTTCAGCCTATTTTTTATATTTCCACGGTAGTCTAAAGATGGAGTATTAGTCATATTATTAGCACGAAAAATGCACGGAAAAGGAATGCATGTTTTCACAAGATTTTTTTTCACACTACAACAGCAAAGCTCAGACCTTCTCATCTTTCTTCTTTATCACCATGCTGTGTGTTATAGCGCAATAAACAGAAACCAAACTGGTTTCTTTTTCTCAAGGCTGCAGTTTTTTAAACTGATCACTAAAATAAAATGCTGCAAGTGTTCAACCGACCAAAAATATTAAGTGCTGCAAGTCCAACATGTACTATTCCCTGAGCAGGGACTTTTAGGAGTAAGTTAATGTCCCTTGAGTCCAATTTGGACCCTGGTCTCTGTGTTGGAAATGCACTAAGTTATTTCAAATGAAGTCACACTTTATTTCCTTACCTCCCACTCCAAAATGGATAACGAGACCTTCCCCAACATAAACACCCCAAAAGGACAATCCTGAACACGGTTGCGTAAACTCAATCAAATCTCCGATCTGTGCTGTTGACACACTCTGATCAATCTAAAAAAAACAACAAGAAAACCCAAAACATAATATTTAAGGAGTAGAGTAAAAGTAGCATATGTGTCCTGTTTTCCTTTTCTCCTGATTTACTCACTGAATGTGCATAAAGAAGAAATATGTATTTAAGTTAAAAGAAAATGGACATAAAATCAAATGTTTTATGTGTTGGTGGTGGAGATCGAGCAGTGTGACAGAAGAAAATCAGTGACAATATTTGTCAAAAAAAAAGGAAAAAAGGGAAGTTTATGCGTTAATAAAGATCCCAAAATAGATTGACCTGATATGGAATTAAAAAAATACTCTTATTTACTTTCGTTGAGGTTTTCCTGATACTGGGATAATTACAAAAAAATACCTGTAGCTCTGGAAAACATCCCTGTTTTTCAACACACATGTATCTCAACAGAATTTCACTTCTGCATGAAGATGTAAAAATTCTGAATACATCAGATCATGCTCACCTGTCGACTTTTTATTTGAGTTAAAATGCTGTTCCAGTTTCCCAAAAGATCCATTGCTGCTGTGAACTGAGGTCAACAGACTAAAGTGTGTCTTCTAATCATTAGGACACTGTGTCCATGTTGTATAATAGTCTATACACCTTTATTGGTAGCAGATAGCCTCAACAATAGCTGCTTTAACACGATAGTCAGCCTAATATATTACCTATTCATCTAGTTTGTGCTCCATCAATCTATAACGCTTGAGCAGAAATTGTGAGATGACCATTAAATATTAATTATACTGATATTTGTCACAGTTTGTTTATAATGTGCTGCTTCATCTTATCATATTGATTTAGATATTTCTTCTATTCAGGGTCAGTTTCAAAAAAATGCAAAGAAACCAAACAGGGATACCACTTGTTTTTCAGATCCGAAAATTATTTTTCCCTGTAGGTCCAATTAGTGTAGGTGGCCTTGGTTTGATTTGAGATAAATATTGAGGTTTAGTCACGGTAACAGACCTCAGTCAATTTATGTTAGTGATCCTGATATATTTGATGTGTACAAATAGATTAAATAAATATTTATATATATATCATTTTTTAATTAAACTTCAGGCTCGTTATAGACCATAAAGTCCCAGATGTTTCTTATGGGTTGTTTGATCTGTCACTGCTTGGGCATTCAACAATAACCACAAATCATTTGTTGATGATGTTTCACATAAAGAAATAAGATAAAAAATAGATACTTGCCACACTTGCAATTGCCGTTTTAAGGGAGTTTATAGGAATTCATATCAAAACAAACAAACGACACTTAAGACATGGGACATGATAATTACATAAAATAAATACTTTGAAACAGCAAAAGTGGTGACCAAAATGTTTAAACTAATAATACAAACTTTATAAAATAAGCTTTAATAACCTAATGAAATCCATATTTTAAAATAACAGTGTCACATTTTTATATTTAAGTATGGATTTCTTGGCCCTTTATGGCTCACAGATATTATTAAGTGATATACAGTCAATACATCTCTCAAACCTTTTTTAAGAGCTGTGAAGGGAAACAGTGAGACAACAAAGAAAAAAAACATTTATAGACAGTTTTAAGAATGCATAGTGCTACTAGAGCAAGAAAGCAGCAGAGAGTGTATGTGTGTGTGTGTGTGTTACAGCAGTGTGTCTTATACAGGGGCATTAAGTGTAGATGATGAGGAGGGCGTTGCAGCAGTGATTTAGGGGCCCTGCTAGGCAAGATGATAAAAAGGCCCCATGGAGCCTGTGAGGGAGGAAAAGACACACTAATAAAAACACACTCATTGGGCTCCATTCAGTGTGAATGTGTCCCACTTTATCGCCTATACAGGAAAAATGGTGTCTGAAGTCTTTTCCTCGCTTCTTCACCTCAAAGTTGGGAAAGAAGAGTCCATGTCTCTTCCCTCCCCTCCACCCTCTCCCACCTCCCTCAGTGCCCTGTGGTGGGGTGGTTATTGAGATCACGGTGTGTCTGAGTGGCAGTGATAACCGGTACCCAGGTGCCACTGGCACATGGTGTTTAATTAATTAATGAGACCGCGGGGTTGGTTTTCTAATTCCACCTAGCCAGCACCGAGGTGTGGGGGAGATAGCCGCGTAATGTTTAGGTGTGTGTTTTCAGGCAAGACAGGAGAGATGTATGTGGGAGTGTGTGTGTGTTATGCATGTATATCTATTTTGTTGGCAGTTTGGGAGCTGGTTTCCTTGTTAGCGGAATATTAAGTATGTATGGAATATTTTTACTCTGACTTTTAATCACCCCTTATGATTGGGAGTTAATCATGGGTAAATGAAGCTGATGAAGAGAGAAAGTGTTCGAGTTAATGCATTAATCTGAACTTCCGCACATGAACCAGGTCAAGGACTTTGTGCATTGAAACAGAGAAATATACATTTGAGATTTAAACATTATGTAGGAAGTGGATGATGCTTAGAGCAGTGTGAAGTGTGTGTTTGCAGGGTCAAATAAAATGAGTGATTTAGGGTCAAGATTGATATAAATTGTTCAAATTAAGTGACATGGATTGTTTGTATGGGCTTTGCAACATTTTAGAAATTACAATATACAGTAGGAAAAAAAATCAGCACTCTCAAAAATTTCCTTTTACATTTAATTTCAGAAACTGGAGGGAATGTTTGAAAATTTGTTAAAAAAGGACTTCAATCAGAGGCTGAGTATTTCACCTTTAATTACCAAGATGCCAAAAAATGTAATCAAAAACAAATCTGTTATATCTTATCTTGTTATATTATTTAAATTCTTTCCACTATTTGCCTTCATGGTTGGTATGAGGTTGTTTTTTTGTTTTATTTATATGTACAGTAGTTCATGAATTAGTCATGAAACTTTACAAAAGAACTATATAAAAAAACTTCAAAAAACAAAATACAAAATTCATGTGACATAAAAAGGTCTCAAGAAAAATACAAAGAGGATAAAAACAAGATATGCAAAATTTAAGACAACCGTCTCAATATTTCTTACAAGATACAATATTTCATTTGAGATTTAAGAACTCAAAGCTTTGTGAAGTGAAAGTCTTTGGTCATTGCCTGCTTTGCTTGTCAATTGTAGAATAAAATACTTAAAACTTTAATAGGGTAGTTAAAAGAGAAAACAAATAGGATAGGGGAAGAAAAATCACTTGGTTAAATGTAAAAATCTCTAAATCTGCATAATGCAGGTCAGCTGTGCAGCAGTGGAGCAAATTATTAGGACAAATGTCCCTTTGGCAAATTGTACAACGAGTATGTGTTTGTAGTATGAGTAAGGCTAAGCAATGTAGAACATTTTGATAAATAATCATTAGTAATGTGGATATAATGACCAAGTGGGCAAAAGCAAATATTAGAACAGATGGAGCCGGTAAGTCCAGAAAATTACATCATTTTAATGTACTGCTGCCTATTAAACCAGGACAACACTTATCATGATATAACAACATTCAAAATCTAAGAAGATGTCAAGTTAAAACTAATACAGATATTAACAAAACATAGGTATATTGGCCAGCCCTGAATATGAGTTTGTACACTACAGGTAGATTAAAAGAACCTCAGATCAGAAATGAGAGTGAAGTGAATAATCCTAGTCTTTGGATACGGTGCAGCAGCAAAAACTCGTTGTGTATCTGTAATCATCTAAACAATCAATATTGGTTCTTTTGTCAAAAAAGTCATGTTCCATCAACCTATTTATTAAAAACAAACAAGTATCTTGCATGTATTGAAAGGTGTTTTTATTAGTGTACAGGCATTAAAAAACTACAAGGTTATATTCCTTAATTTTCTGTGATTAGTGGAGATGCATTGGTAAAAGAAAACGCCACCGTCTTTTTGGCTCCAAAACATTTTCACGTTTTACACAAGAGACAGGAGGACTTTTACTGGATAAACGAGCCTGCCTGCTCATGAATGATAGAATATGCTTAAACAATAGAAAATCTGCATTTGTATTCACAGCTCATCTTTAAGAGCTGTTTTACATGGTACATGTTAGCAAATTATGTATTTCACTCTTTACTGCTTCCATAAACTATTCAAATATATTAGCTTACATCCCATAAATGTTAACATTGCACAACTCTTATACTCACACAGGAAAACAGTCTAAGGAGCTGATATCACAGAGGAAAGGAATGATTTACTAGAGCTACATAAAACTCTTCTCTCTGTGGGAGATCACAATAAAACTTCTATAATCTGTGATAGTGGAAAATTATAGATAGCCCCTATAAAAATATCTTTATTACCCGGTAAAGAGAAGCATTACGACTTTCTCTATCCTGTGTGTTGTGGTTTAAACCATCTTATAGCTTAAAGATAAACGAGTCCATAGATTTCATTCATCAGATGTCATCTAATTCACTGTAGGTTTATCCATAAAATGTAGGAAGCCTTGTTTCTGATATAAAGTTATGAGAAAATGTGTACCATCATTGATAGGCTGCAGTCAAATAAGAAACAACGCAGGTAACCATGAAAGAAAAAAATAAACAATGGCTGCATACACAGATACGTAACTTACTGATAAGAATATTCGCCAAAACGTTTCAGAGTACACAAAGCCATTGCTGAACAGTTTAAACCCAGAAGCCAGAACCTGGGAGAGTCAGTCTGGTAGCATCATGAGTCCACTCCATAACTGGTAACCAAATCTGTCCTGCTGTGACGTAATAGATGCTGTCCGTGATGATATGAGCTTATAAACCAAACTAATGCTTTTAATCCACAAAGACCTAAACAGCTGCTGGTGGCTTAAAATTGCTATCATTTTCAATATGTAATAACTTTTGAATCACTAATGCTATCAACATGCTTTAAAAAGTCAGGTAAACCACAGTGCCTGAGCTTTTTCAGTGGTATTACGTGTGACTTGTTTGCCTGTATAATGTTACAGAAAACAGCTGTAAATTGCTTAGGGTTAAGGTTAAGTAGCATTGTAGCACTATAGCAAATGTGAAGCTAGGACTTTAAAATGGTCAAGACTGAAACTTGTGGTTCTCCCAAATCAAATGATGGAGGACACTTGATGCCCACTGCTACAAGAGGTTACGATTTTCAAAATAAATCATCAAATTTCCTTTTGTCTTTGATGGTCAAGGGACACTGGATGTGAAAAAGTCAATTAAAAACTGGTAAAAGCAGCATTGACTTCATAGAGTCTTATTAAAGTTGCAAGCAGTCAGATAAGATGCTTGAAGACATGCTCAATGGACTGATAAACTTTTATTTATCAAGAAATAGTTGCATCAGGTAACACTTCCTAAAATACTGCCCCATTTTTATGCTAAGCTATGCCAATCTAGCCTCTGCCAACATTAGAAAAGCAAGTTTGTGTCATGTTAAATAAACTACTTTGAGTTCCAAATTTAAGCTTGTAATTGTGAAAAATGTTGGCTCTTCAGGTCCTTGTCCAAGTTTTTAGAGTTTTCAGGGAAGTCACTGTTATAATACAGCACATGCGACTCTATGTTTTACTCACATCGTCCCCATTTGACAGCATTATTGGCAGACTTTACTAGCCTCTTTAAAAATGAAGAACAAAGAGAAAACAAAAAGAAAGAGACAGTTGAACTGACTCTGGCAAAAGTCAGCCTCATCTCTAATGCACAGACATGAAAGTGTGTTTTCGCCTAACCAACAAAAATACAAAGTGAGTTAGTGTTTTACCCAAAATGTTGATCTATTCCTTTAGAACAAGTCAACATGCTGAACAGCTTTACATTTAGAGATAAATGTAGAATGGTATCTTGAGCTTTTCTTTCATCTCCCTCTTAAAATTTCTGCCCATGATAAGCATACGTCTGAACACGCACGAACAGAGATATCCCTGCCCCCTGTTTGTTCTTCCTGTAGCAGCAGGGTAATGCAGGGGGGAGGATGTGTGTGTGTGTGTGTGTGTGTGGGGGGGGGGGGACCTCCCATTGAACTTGGCTATCCTCCAGCACTCATTCACGCAGTAATCAGCTGTGAGTCAGTCAGTCATACTGGCTTTAAACAAACACATTAACATTTGAGTGCACATTACACGGGCGCTCGCTTGCGCACGCACAAACCCATGCTGTCATCACACACACACACACACACACACACACAGGCACACTTTAGCACCCTGGGTGTTTCTGCTGCACTCTCACCAGGTACATTTTGTGATTTTAATGCTTTTCATCCTTAGAGGAGTATTTTCTTTGCAAGTGATGGCCTGAAGGGGCTCGTTTTGCTGTAATTCTGATGGGGACTGGCTTGGGGCAACCACAGGAAGAGGTCTTAGATGATGATGATGGAGGGTCGAGATACACAACAGTTTTGGGGTTGTGGGTACAGGTAGAAGCTGGCTTGGTGCACCCTGATCAAGGGTTACCATCTCCCACCCATCAGCCCAGAAGGGACCCGTACTTGCCTGCAGATGTGACTCCGTGGCGCTGTGCAGGAGGAGGCGAGCAGAGCCCCACACAGCTGGGGAGGATAACCTCGAGTGATTACGCTCACAGGGGTGAATGTCAATCACGCTGTTGCCTGAATGTGTGTGTATCTGCATGTGTGAGACAATGCCCCTTGAATGGTGATGCAAGTATGCTTTATGTACAACTATGCAGTCTAAATGTGTGTTTGTGTGTGCGTGTGTGTGTGTGTGTGTGTGTGTGTGTGCCCAGTGCCCAGTGATGGCCTGTTAGATTGAGCTGTCAGTCGGCAGGCAGCAGATGAAGATTAATGGGGCGCCCAAACAATAAGAGGCTGGCAATGATCATAAATATGCTAATGACCATTATCAATACACACTCAGTGACATGCATAAGAGTGTGTGTGTGTAGTGTATGTTTGTGTGTGTGTGTGTGTGTGTGTGTGTGTGTACAGTATTCATGCGGTGAATATTTGGGATTGGAGGTGATTCAGGTTACTGAGTTAAAATCATTCCCTCCCCTCGGGATTCACACCATAAAGCCATGCACTCTCACACACACACATACATACACACACACACACACACACACATATTTTTAGACTGGCAGACTGAT
>JAPZDY010000025.1:12076716-12090661 GCA_029783645.1 Ctenochaetus hawaiiensis
TAACTAAGTTACTTTTTAAAGGAGTAATCAGTAGTCAATAATCAGATTACTTTTTCAAAGTAACTGTGGCAACACTGCATACACTACATCTAAATGTAAAAAATGCTACTTTCAAATCAACAATATTAAATGATTATTTAAGCTGACTGTTATTTGTAGTAGTGTGGAGATGGCCTAACATTAGTAAAACCTACATGTTTGGATATCTTACTGCATAAATGTAACTGAAAAAATTCCAAGAAAAATCTTATATATAACTGTTATTTCAGACTTTGTTTTGTTGTCTGCGGTGTCTAAGGTCAGGGGCCATAACCACAACCCTGACATGGCTTTGCTATGGATATCCTTTTTATTTCTTAAAGCCTGTTCATGTTTTTGTTTTGCTCACTTTTGGTTTTGTTTTCTGGGCATTACTTGAGAAGATACGATCCATTTAGTTTAAATCTCTTTAAGACTGAGTATGAACTACGATGGAAATACTTTCTAACAGTAAGTGTGGGGCATAATACCCAATCGATTGATCCCGATCACTGTACGTAGCGGCTCCTCATTGGATGTTTCTGTGATGGACTGAAGAGGAGGAGGAGAGGGAGGCCGGGCGAAACCATTCATCGGGCCAAAACTCCGACAGAAAATATGTAAAGATTAACACAACCAGATTTTGATTTCAAAGAGGATTATGGACGTGCATTTAAATTAGCTGGTGAGGTTATATATGTGGGTAATTTAGGGATTGGATTAGACTTTTAATCTCACGGTCATCGGTGCTGAATCCCCCCTCATCCCTGCGAAGAAACAACCAAACAGGCAATTAGGATGCGGAGATGATTTTGGTGACGCTGCGATGGATTCGTGCGAAGATACAGAAATTACAACAATAATGAGGATCCGATTTGATTTCAAGTTGGTTTAGGGGTTTTTTATTGCTTATTTTTTTACAATAGGGTAAAATTGGGCATGATTTTCCTGCGGGGGCTCGTACAGCTTTCGGTGCTGCTGATTCAAAGCGGATGGTGGGGGGTCGCGCCGAGCCCCACCGATGAGGGATCGCTCCGGGCCGGCCACGGGGAGCACGGAGAGCCGGGTCACCAGGAGCCGCACAAGGACTCCTACAGCACCTTCGCCTCCGAGTTCCTGGAGTCCAGATATCTGTCCGATGACGGTGAGGATACCGTGCTTTTTAAATTAAAGATTCCTAGTTAATGTTTGTTTTTGTTTACTTCTCGCGAGCAATAAAAAAAAAAGAATAATTATAGAAGAAATCAAACTGTTAGCAGAAAATGAACGAGCTGTTTTTGGCCTTGTTTCCAACCTGTGTCCACTGTGTAAGGCCCGTCAGCACCCTGGCCAGCTCCCTGCTGGTTTCTGCCCACCTCCTCTTCCCCTCTCACTCTCTCTCTCCTCCTCTCCCTCTCCCTCACACACTCACACACACATACACACAAACACTCACACACAGTGCAGATGGCCTGCACCTATTTGGCCCTTACACTCTTTTGTGTTTGGATCCAACATTGTGCTGATTTCTTGTATTTTGCAGGTTATCCTTTCCCCACTGCCCCACCAGTGGATCCTTTCGCAAAGATCAAAGTCAGTGACTGTGGAATAACCAAAGGCTGCATAAGGTTAGAAAAGGATTTTAAGTCCTTACTCTTTTGCATTTTTTAATCAGTGCTTGTGCACTTTTTGGTTGTAAATCTCTTACCCTTACTTTGTTCGTGTTCCTTTGTAACACACTTTTAATTGCCTTAGTGCATGAAATTTGTCATACGAATGACATTGCCTTGCTTTGCCGTGTTGAGGATACATCTTTTGCCAGGCCTCACTTTCTGAAAACAGCGCCCCAGTGCAGCTGTATTCCCTGCGGCTGCTTTATCCTAGATGCCGTGGCCTGCAGTAGAGCACTGGAGCTAAACATGGAACAGCACAGCAACTGTGTTGCTTTTGCTCTCTGAAACCTGCATGAAACTCATTTAAAAGAGAGAGTAAAGCCCTTTACTTTTTCATGAATACTGAGAACTTCAATGTGTCAACTGAGATCTGTGGTGCATTTAATGTGAGTGTGAGTGCTCGTATTTATTTGTCCATGTACAGATATGGGAAGCCAGGGTGTGATGCAGAGACGTGTGACTACTTCCTGAGTTATCGTCGCATTGGGACAGATGTGGAGTATGAGATGAGTGCAGACACAGATGGCTGGGTGGCCGTAGGTTTCTCCTCTGATAAGAAAATGGTGAGCAGCATTATCACCTGTCTGATTACCAAAAAACTATCTTAAAATTTGTGCATCTAGTGTGAGACATGAAGGTGTTATTTTAAAGCACAATCAGCTCAGCTTTTATGTCATGTTAAACCAAGTTACTGCAAATTTATAAGTGTAAAAATAATGTGTATTGTAGAGTTTTGCAGCAGCTTAATTATGAAACTGATTACACAAAAATTACACGTTAAAGCTTTGCCTTTAAAGGCAGTTGTGTATTGTTTTCAGTATTTTCTTCTGAAGTATGGCATGAGTTTAAAAAGCTTTATACATGGTAGGCTGCTTAATATTAGTGGATCAGATGGTGGGTTGTTCTGACACAAGAACCAGTATCCCAAATGCTACTGGTGCTCCCTAAAATGCTACATTTGGTATCAGCAGATGCACAATTTTATGCACCGATTCAATACCACACGGCTAGTTGATCAGAAATGGGAGCCTGCTACTTTTTAGCAGTGTTACAGACCTGAATGCAAACTCACAGATTCTTTTTTACTGCACAAGTATCCAAAACCCTAAGCCTTACTTTTCTCTCAAGGATGAACTTTGACATAACTGCTAGCTGAAGATGAGTTTGACATCCAACTAGCATGTGGTTCACAGTAATGTATGGTGATCGAGGGTACATCAGTAATAAAAGAGGGTTTCCCACTTATTTTCGTGTTTTTTTTACTATACCGCTGCATGACAAAAATAGAAAACTCACATGAAGAGCTGATGAGCGTTATGACCCATTTTAAGAAAAAGGTCAGAATATGTCTCCTTTCTCATGTTCAGTTGAGTCATTATATAACGATCTCTGGCAGAAAACACTTGGTTACTTGCCTGAGGGTTGGTAGTAACCTTGATATATTTGTATTTTGTGCCAGAATCTCACCTTTTTTTCCAAAGAATGAATATGTAGCGTTGAAGAATAAAGCCCTTCATTCCTTCTTGTTTCCTCAGGGAGGAGACGATGTCATGGGCTGCGTCCATGATGACAACGGACGCGTGCGCATTCATCACTTCTACAACGTTGGCCAGTGGGCAAAGGAAATAAAGAGGAACCCGGCTAGAGATGAGGAGGGCATTTTTGAGAACAACCGTGTGACCTGCCGCTTTAAACGGCCGTTATACGTCCCCAGAGAGGAAACACTTGTGGACTTACATCTGTCATGGTATTACCTGTTTGCATGGGGACCTGCCATACAAGGTAACTGATCAAGCTTTAGTATCAGTTTTACTGCCTTTTTTGATCTGTTGTGACATTTTACATTGTCTTACCTTTTTCAACAGGTTCCATCACCAGGCATGACATCGACAGTCCACCAGTCAGTGACCACATGATCAGTATCTATAAGTACGAGGACATCTTTATGCCTTCTACAGCCTATCAGACCTTCAACTCTCCCCTCTGCTTACTGCTCATTGTAGCCCTCACCTTCTATTTACTGATGGGAACGCCATAATGACGCACAGCAGAACACATGGTGGGAAAAACAGGGAAAAGAGGATTAAGCAGCAATAAAAATAGTTGCCATTTTTTGTCAGATGCCACATTTAAGTGTGTGCTTTGCACAAAGAGACACTGTATTAGACATGACAGAGGGAATATATACATTACTCTGAACTAAGTCAGTTGAAGTATTAAACTTATATTGTAGAGAAGCCATGCACTGGTTTCAGTACAAATCAAGAGGTCTGATAAAAGACTAGCATTATAGTTTAAATAGGCCAGTTATTTTTATTATTCATAAAAGCTTCTAAGTATTTAAAAAATATATGGACTTCACATGCCAGTAATAATCTCACAAGTATTCAAATACTGCATGCAATAGGAAATCTGGGAATGATTTCAGAAACACACTGTTCACTGGAAATGAAAAGACAGTTCCTCATGTTGAACTTGGCTGAAACTCAAAGTTTTCTGAGGACAAAAGCTCACAGGTGTGTGAACACATGCTTCCTTTCCCTTTACCCTGTTATGCTTATATGGATCTCATCCTTTGCCAAATCAAAGCAAAAGAGACGGTCCATTTGGTGGTTTTTACTGTCACTAAATATAGTTATAGTTTGGGACTGTCTACAATATGAAAGACTTTATTTACTTTCTCATGTTTATGTTTGGCACCCATCAGCACATAGCTTGTCTCACTTTGTCAATCATTTCCGCTTTAGATTTCTTTTTTTTGCCCTCTCTTAACCACAGTGGCTGTTGGCTTTGTCTGTCAGTCCTGTGGCACTGTGACTTCACTTAGCAGATGGAGAGAGATTTGTACTTAGGTTATCATTACCCACAGCAAGCCATAACCCACTGAACAGGAGCAAACTGTGAACCGAAGAACGGTGTTTGTTTGGACATGGACTGATTTTCCCCTGATGCTGATATTGTAGCATTTTGATCTGTATTAAAAATGGATGAATATGATAAATATCTCCCACTGTTTTTGCCATGATTGTGTTAGTTTTCAATAAACCTTTTAAGAACTAACAATACAGCAAACACAAAAAAATAGACCTTGCTGAGCATAAACTCAAATTACAGTTTAACTGCAAAAGTCTTCAAGGATTAAGATACGGATTATCCAACTTTTTACTTGAGAGGCCTAAAAAAAAAAAAATTATGAAAATAAAAAAAAAAAGTTTGGATTTTCCTTCCAATCTTTTTTTAATGAATGTTATCAATTAATTGATGAGGTTTGCCTCAATTTGGTTTTCTTGATTACCCTTTTCACATTTTTTGTACAATTTACATAAAACCAAGATTCACCTACAAATGTCCCTGTTTTGATCAAATACTGCAATGGCTGTAACAATGAGACAATATGTTGCTTATCATTAAAATAACAAAAAGCACTTTCTATTCAAAATAAAATTCAAAATACACTCACATGCAGGATGATTGACTTCAGCACATTGGTTGTTTTGTAGAAGACCTCTTCCACTGTGTGAAAAAAGGTAATTTTTGAATGTGATTTCTCACAAATCGCTCTATTGGTAAAAGTGGCATCGCCACTGTGTCATTTTTGAACTCTTCCACTGCGGGGCGCTAAAGTCTAAAATGAAAAATGCTTCACATCAAAGCTGGAAAAAAACCCCAAAACGTAATATATTATCAAGCCATATCTTAAAAAACTTGAAAATAATTTTTTTGTTTAGATTGAATGTTTAATAAAACTAGTATTATCACCTCCTCTACTACGACTTCCAAATACTACGACTACTAGTAGCAGCAGTAGTAGTAGCAGTAATAATAATAATAATTATTATTATTTGTTGTTTCGTTGTTGTTATAAGTTTAATAACAACATTATTACCACGTTTAATAAACAACACAAAACATACATAAACGCCAATTGAAATTAAAACGAAACTGAGAAGAAACTAAAAAAAAAAAAGATAAACTACGTGATTGGGCAACACTACATTGCCCATAGTGCCCTTGGGCATTTCCTCAGAGTTACGTCGATGTTTTCCTCCCTCACGCGGTGGATCCAAGGCGGAATCAGGGAAACATGGCAGACGACGAGGATTCTGCGCCGGACCCAGCCGCTCTCTCTCCACCGGAGAGCCCTCACTCTCGGCGGCCTCACTCCGTCTCCTTCTCCGAGAGCGTCCCTCCGGCTGTCGGCATGATGAGCCAACTGCTTACCCAACCCTCATCCCTGAAATTTGACAAAAACATCAAACAGGCCTTTTACAATACGGGCGCGATGATATTTGTGGCTATCTGCTGCGGGGCGGCTGTCCTGGTCTACTTCATCCTGGAGGCCTTTCTCCGCCCGCTGCTCTGGGCAGTGCTCTGCGGCACCTTCCTCCACCCCTTCAAGTACTCCCTGGCTCGGCTAGGTCGCTCTTGGCTCAGCGGCCTCCAGGAGACAGGGACGCCCATCGTGGTGGGGACCCTGCTGGTTCCGGTTTGGTGTGTGAACTACGGGGTGGAGGCGATGGGCAGGCTGGTGCTGGAGAGGCTCACGGTGCTGCTGGTGATCGGGGCCGGGGCACCGCTGGTTTACTTCCTCTATCTATTCTGGAGCGTCATTGGCATGCAGGTGATCCTCGGGCACGTCTGTGGGGTCATCGGGGCCCTGCTGGACTGTTTCCACACTGTGTGGGTAAGTGAACGGATGGTGACAGCTGGCCTCAGGACCCAGTTATGATAACAAAAGACCCTCTGTCACTGAACGCACACAGAGGTCTGTCTGTCTGTCTGTCAGCTGGTTTAACTTAAACAAGCTGCAGACAAACCAGAGTGGAGCTGAGACATGCAGATGACATCAGTATCACAGTATTAATGAAAATTCCTTTTTTAAAATTAGTTGATCTGTAGAATGTCTACAAAATCATAAGTTAGATTTACAGAATGATTTAGTGCAAAGAATAACTTTTATCTGTTATTAAAAATAGCCAAAAGCAAAAACAACTAATTGATTAGTTAATGACAGAACAGCAGCTTTGACAGTTCAATTATTCATTAAGTCTTTTTCTTTTTTATAACATTTTCAAAGTTCACTGGTTTCAACTTCTGTATGTCTTCTACAGTAATTGAAAACCTGCCCTTTTATCTGACATTTTATAGAACCAATGATTAATTAATTTACAGAGGAAATATTCTCTGAAGTAAATGATAATAAAGATATTTTTTCTTCTCAAACAAATGTTCTAAGTTTAACAAATTGTTCAGAATTAATCATTTTTACAGAATACATTGTCAAATGATGAAACAGGAAGGTTTTTTTCATCCTCTATATTACATAAGCAATAATAATTGATTAAGAAAGGTACTATATTGAAAACACTGGAGAGTGAGAACTAGCTGTGAAATGTATGAAATTTTTTTCCTTAAATGTTTTCTCCTTTTACCTGTTATGTCATTAACGTCAGTGCAGAAAGTATTTTTTCCTAGAATTTTTGCCTTAACTTGTTCTCAGCTGATTTAATTTCCTGCGGTATCAGTGTCTGATCGATCAATATCTTATTATTCCAAAACAGCTCCAGGGGCCTGAGTCCAGCCAAGCTTTGACTTAAGCTCAGATACAAATCACATTAAATGTTCTTCCTCAGGCAGCCCGTCCTTCTACTAAATGATAAAGACTAACAAAGGGCCCTTGTCTATAAATAGGATGGAGGACACTATATTAAATTACACTGAAAGATGCCTTTGTATGTCTCTGTGACCAGCTGATTTTAGACTGGGACATGTAATTTCATGCATTTCCCAACAAAAAAAAGTAGAAATCCCGCAGATTTTTTTTTTTGCTGCAGTCTGTTGAGTACAGAAGTCGAAGTGGCCCAGAAAGGCCAGTGTCCAGGATCCTTATATGTTTTTGAAATATGCAGCAGTTTGGGAAAAAAAAGTTATGTTACATTCACTTTAGGACATCTTCAGAGTGCAGGAGACACTTTTTCTAACCTGGTCATGTTTAGAATTAAGCTGTCAGCTGTGTGTCCCATTGACAATCTGTCTCAGTGATCTCCATAGCGCTCGCTGGCTGGTTTGGGTGGAATAAACAATATAGAAAAATTAAAACAAAACTATTCACATTAGGGCTGCAACTAGTGATTATCATCTTTATTGGTTAATATGTACATTATTTTATTGATAAATCCAAAAGTTGTTTGGTTAATAAAATGTTGAAATGTCAAAAAATGTTGAGTGTACAAAAGAAGACATGGTTGTTTTTTAATTTTCTATGAATAATCAAATTGATTAATTGTTTCAGCTCAATTGTAAACTCTTACTTCACCTCATAACATCCCCTGTTTATCTGGTCATTTTGACACTCAGGTGTGCACTGTGGTGTTTGGCTACTTGTTGGCCGTTTGCTTCAAGTGGAGTCCCCACACTGAGGGCTACCTGAGGGCCCTGGCTCTTCCAGTCTGGGCCGTCCTGCTCTTCTACATTGGTGAGTGTGTTTGGGAAGGAGGAGGGAGGAGGTGATACCTGTGGAGTCTGCTCAGACACGTCTGCTATCATTACAATACATACTTTAATGCAAACTCCCTCTTTGCCCTCCGGAAGATTCCTTGAAAAGTTGCTTACTAGACAAGGCAGGTAGCAGTTAGCTTGCAGCAGGCTGCAGAGAATGAGGCTAAACCCTGTTTTTCCAAAGGTTAGCAAGTGAAGTCAATCTCTAATTATGATAAGACGCTGTCTCTGCAGGTCCACTAGTCCATTTGACAGAGCACATTAAGAGCTGCATAGTAAGATGAGGAGGTCTTCAGTATTTATAGCACACTTAAGGCATGTGGAAAAAAGTTGTTGACCTTCAGGCGTGAAATGTTAAAAGTGACTGAGAGCTGTTAAAGAGTAGAGAGTTTCTGACATGGCTGTGGGCACATCTGAGAAAATATTTTCTGTTTGGCATGTGCATATATGAAACCATTACAGTAAGAGTGGCCAGAATGATCAATGTTATCAATTTTTAGGATTCTGTAGCAAAAAAATATCTAGAAATATGTTTCAACTGGTCCAATAAGACACAGCAGAGCAGCAGAAGTCTGCATTTCTGCCAAGAGCAACAAGTAATGTAAGCAGTGCAATGTTTTTCTTCATATCAATGTGAAAAAATACATACTCATCACCTGATTTCTGGATCCTTTTTCAGTATCTCTGACTGGCTCATGGAGGGTGCCCATATTTGTGGTCATGGTTGCTCTCATTATTGTGGGCTCTCAAGAGAAACCACCTACCCCTGGCAGAGGTGAGGTTTTATGTACACAAACACACATACACACACACACTCACAAAATTGGCAAAATTAATTCCAGGTGATGGTTTCTGTATAAATTAAGCAGACCTAACATGTTAATCAGGATACAGACAGAGGCAGACTTGCTGTTCATAGTCTTTATGCAAAGCTGAACTTAGAGCCGTTCAGAGCAGATGAGATGCTGCAGTGATCACTGCAGGCTCGTGTGGCATTGTGGGAGAGTCAAACTATTTGCAAATGCAACTGAAGGCCTTTGTGCTTCCTTGTGGCATGATTGCTCAGCTCTGCTTGGTGTGATTGGCTGATTGGCTACCATAGCATGAAGTCAGGATGAGTTTCTCCAAAGGTTGTTTTTGTCCTCAACTTCCCACTGCGGGGCTACCATGTTTTTTGTTTTTTAAACCTCCTGTAGTTTCACCGCTGCAGCCTTGACAGCCCTCCTTCAGTGCCTGGTTTGGTCTGACGCAGCTGACTGTATCTCTGTATTTGCTTTATAGATTTGAGAGTGATGCCAAACTTCTCCTCTAACTCAACAAAAACTGTATTTCACAAAATGTTGAACTGTTGTATCAAAAGTCAAAAGGGTTAAATCTGCTTC
Source organism: Ctenochaetus hawaiiensis (assembly GCA_029783645.1). Lineage (NCBI taxonomy): Eukaryota > Metazoa > Chordata > Actinopteri > Acanthuriformes > Acanthuridae > Ctenochaetus > Ctenochaetus hawaiiensis. The sequence continues at coordinate 12,086,267 of JAPZDY010000025.1, forward strand.
AAATTAACTCTGATCCTTTAAACAAACAGCTACATTTGCAGCTATCAGACCATGCATGGAAAACACACAAACACAGAAAAAAGATGTGTTTGCCTTTTTTTTTTTCTGTGCAGCCGCTCTGCTGTGATGTTTTACTGTTGTTTTCTGTCTCTTTCATCTTCCCAGGAGAGCTGTCAGGGCAGGTTTTATCCTTTGCTGCTAACACTATTTACATGGCAATCTCCTGTAGCAACCTTCAGCTGAAAAGTGAGCCGAGTGACAACTCTGATACTGGTAAGACAGCTTGCTCACAGCTCTGTGTGACACAGAGGCAGACTGTCACAGACACAGTTTGTGTGAGTGTTTTTTGGATTTACATCATGCTTCTGTCTGACTACATAGTAGGTTAACAAGCATCATGATTTATTAAGCAAAAGCATTCCTAAACATCCTGTTTATATCTCTTTTAAGACCTTAAATTCTTGTATTTTAATGGAGAAATTGAATTTGACCGCATGTAGTCAGAATTTTTTAGCATCCACTTGAGGAAGTTAGAGGAAGCTGCTTCTAGCCGCCACTAGAAGAACCACAATAAAGCCTCCTCTGCTTTGTTTTCAGCTTTGAGGCGTGGTGGTTGACACTTGATATAAAAAAAACAAAACAAAACTGTGTCTAACCTTATTGCTTTTTTCTCTCTTCCTCTTCTGTGCTTGCTCCTGTGCTCTTATCTCCCTCAAGATGGGGTGCAGTCTGTTGGCCCCCTGCCTGCCACGCCCGGGTTCCCTCGAGGCTCTCGTTCGTTACCAGCAGGCCTCTTCCTGAAAGAGAGAAGCCCCCACAGAGCCAGCGACATCTACTTTATTCTGCTGGGCTGGGCCATTGTACTGGTTCAGGTCTGGCTCAACCTGTGGATCCTAAAACTGCTGCCTATCCCTGTGGCTGGTAACACACAAACATATGCACACACACTCCTTCTTTTTTATGATCTCCTCCTCAGATCTGCTTTACTCAGACTAATGTTGCACTGATGCTTTAGTGTGGGTGCTGAAGAAGCTGGTGGTGCGCTTTGGCCTGAAGAGCTTTGCAGAGCGGACCCTCACCTCGTGGTGGGCTGTGCTGGAGAAGTTTGGACGTGAGCGAGAAGAGGCTCTGCTGCCGGGACCAATCAAAGGCTTGGCTCAGTTCCTGCTGCGTATCGACACAAAGGTAACGTCTGTGACTGATTCCTGAGGTGCCGCCGGTCCTTATCTCCTCTGTCTTAAATTTTATGCATCTTTATGCAGACACACACACAATTATTCTGCTACACTGATACATCTACTTGGTCTTTATTTAGTCTATTCATCACTGTCCACATTAAAGGCTGCCAGGCTCCACATAGTTCAGCTGATTGATTTTATGCATCTTTTTTAGAGCCTGACTGTCGAATGTAACTGTAGTTTCACTTCCCAAAAACATGAAGGGCTAATGAGCTAATGAGCCCTATGGGGAGCTGATGATAAGCCAAATGATAAGTTGGGTCAAAGTTGTTTTTCAGCGATGGAAACAATGTGAACAGGGGCAGAAGGAAAGTCATGCCTTTACCATCCTAGGAAAAAAATATTGTGTAGGCCAAGTAAAATCAAGGAGGAAACTGTCATATTGCTTATTGCATTGCTCATTTCTTACCTCAAATCTTTTCAGAAAAACATTTTAGTGTCCCTTTTAGCTGTTAATATGAAAAGTTTGTAACTCAACCGCCATTTTGAAAATGGATGAGCCAAACATCACCCAATCCCACAGTACAACACCCACCAGTTTGAGCTTTCAGTTCGTTGGTGCGTTCAGATTTTTGGTCTCTCCTTGTTTAGGGAAAGTAAAATCTCCGTCCTCCGTGCAAAGGATGGAAGCACCGTCAGCCTGAAGATGGAAACAAAATGGTTATGAGTCGAAAATTCTGCCTGATTGCAGGCAACTTTAAAGGCCCAAAAAGATTGTGCAGCCAATAATGTTCAAGTTCTGGTCTATTGAGTGTGTGCATTAAAGAGATTAGAGGATTAAATATTCTATTAGTATTGAAGTCGACAAAAATGAAATCCTCTGTGCTGTTTAACTTCTCTGAAGCTCTGTAAAAGGGATTCCTCACATTGTTTTAAGCTTGGAACTAGAACAGTTCCTTGACAAACAAGTTTAGACCAGCGTCCCCATGACTTCCATAAATGAGTGAAGAAAAACATTTGACTTCCTTCTCCAAAACAAACATTAAAAAAAAATTACATTCATGTATTTATTAGATTTAGACAAAACTGATCCACATGAAAAATGACATTCAGTAATCAAAGTTTAAATGCAATTTAGGATCCAAATCAAATTTGATTCGTTCATTTACTTGCACAATGATGAATAAGAGTACAAGACGAGCTCTTTCGCTAACTTTTCAGATACCAATTAACTCATAATTTTAGTTCAAACAAACACTGAAGCAACAATAATCAATATTTATATGCAATTAAAGAAATTAAAAGCTCATGTGAAAGCTGTGACTTAATATGAAGATCCCACAGAGAATTGTCACTATACTCTGCAGTTCCCATCAGTACCTTGGAGATGTCTAGCACCTTCCTGCTCATTGTTTTGCACTGCCCTACTTTGGTTTGTCAGTTCAAGACAAAGCTGGCATCTATATTTAGTAAAAAAAAAAAAAAAAGCTCTCATAAAAGAGCTGCATGCTGCCTATCCAGCACCATAAGGCAGTCAGACAAACTAGCTGGTGAACAAAGTGAAAGTTTTAGCTCCTAGGAGCTGAGGAGATAATATTTCCAAAAACTGGGCTAAAAAGGAGAGAATATTGGACTTGCACTCGTCATAGTAGTAATTGTACACCATGTTCACCAAACTTAGAAGTATTTGCTATCATGTTCACCCTCATGAATCTAACGGGTGATAATATATCAGTGCCGTGTTAACAGCATGTTGTTCTGCCAGTAGCCAAAAGTCTATTAATGTTGCTCTTTAAAGGCTTAAAAAGAGTTAGAGGTAAAAAAAACTACATTTCTTGATTACAAAAAAATTTTCCAATGTTTCATATGATGAAACTCTGTTAAATTGCTGACACCTTTTGAGATGTCTTTAGGATGTAGTTAACGTCGTGTGTGTTTGATCACAATGATTTGCATCCACTGTGTAGCCAGTCCACATGTACGCACCGTATGTACGGTCTGTAGTCAAATCCTGCCTGCCACGCTCCACTTCCTGATCCCTCACTGCATTACACCCTCAGAGGTTGTGTTCTTAATGCACGGGTACATGTGATGACTGCTGCACAGATCTTTCCAAAAATAATCTTCCCAATGTCTCTTTGTCTCTTCCCCAAGCTCTGGCATTGGCTTAACAAGCAGGTAATGACTCGGAGGAGCAATGTGCTGAGAGAAAGAGAGACTGGCAACAGGAGTGTGTATGAGAGCAAATGAGAAATAATATGTATATATATATATATGTGCGTGTGTGCGTGTGTGTGTGTGTGGGTGTGTGTGTGTGTGGAGGCGTGCGCACACCTTGTACAGTAGTAGCTTGGGCTGGCACTTTACCCATCCACTGTCATCACCCTCTCATCCTGTCTCCTGTGTACGTCCTCCTGCTGCTTTCCTGCTTCCTGCTTTTATTTTGACAGGAAGCTACGGTCGGAGGAGGCAGGACGCTTTCGTCCTCCAGCCTCGTCCGTATCTTCCCTGCCGTGATCTAACTTTCAGGTTTGGCTTGAGAGTTTATAAGCTGCATGGAGAGATGGCTGATGTAGATGGAAGGAGAGGGCAGTGTTTCTCAGCACACGCTGGTCGATAATCCTGACGTTGACTATGTTTCTGATAAAGATGAAGGAGAAACACTGCCTTTGGTCTCCTGTAGAGAACCCCTGGAAAGATGTGAGATGAGATGGGAGATGTGATTATGCTATGGAGTTTTTATGGGTCTGGGGATGGACAAAATAATGGAAACACCTAACAGTTTGTCAATATGAAGCTCTAAATCAAAACCTGTTGAGGTTTTACCATAAGCAGAGCTTCACTTCTCTTTTTTGGTGCTTTCATATAAGACCTGAAGTGTATATAGATGAATAAAAAAATATTTATAGTTCGGTTGTGTGTTTGTTAGTTTTAGTTTCAGAGAGGTTTGATTTTAATTTCGATACATTTAGTTTTAATTTTTCAGCATTGTTAGAGACCGATACAAAATACACTCTAAAATGAGCAAAGCTCTTTATTTAAATATTTGTGTTGCACACAGAGGCTACAAATCTCATTTTATTAAGCCACCTTGTGTTTAAAATGACAAAATGTGTTTTTTTATTGTGTTTTAGATATACAAATATAGATAGATAGATAGATAGATAGATAGATAGATAGATAGATAGATAGATAGATAGATAGATAGATAGATAGA
>JAPZDY010000025.1:12099932-12119907 GCA_029783645.1 Ctenochaetus hawaiiensis
ACGTCAGGGACAGACTTTGTAACACCGTCCATGACGGAAATCAGCTCTTGATATGTACCCCGTTCGGCAATCGCTACCTGAAGAGACTTTTCGTTAGGAAATTTCAGGGCAAAGTCAGCTACAAGTTCTTTTACATTTTTTTCCAATTTTTCCATTTTTCACAGCCATCATCGCCTCTCTAAAATGTTTGGGAAGGGAGGGTGGGGAGTCAGGGAGGTGGGGGTATTCAGTCAAGTGCAATCTGCAACTTCATCACTAGATTTCACTAAATCCTGCACACTGGATCTTTTTAGATCCACCGATGATTAATACAAGACCATGTTTTTTTATACAATTCCAATTTTTTTTAATTGGACAATACTCTGTTTCACTGAAAATGAGTCTCAATGTATGTATATAGGCCTCATTAAGTGATAAAATATAAAGAACATTTCACAAACAAGGATCAATAAAACAATTTAAAAAAAAACTCAACAGGACAGACACACTAAGTTTATATATTCACTCCATTCCTCTGAAAACACTTCTATATTCTGTCTTTTCATGGAGTTTCCCTGCGGGCTGCAGTCTCATTCCACTTTGATCCATTTCTTCAGATCAAAGACGCCACATAGTTCTTCTGAAGTCTGCAGCACATGAACCAGAGCGGAGTCTTCCAGAGCTCTCACAGCTCTAAATCTCCTCAACAGCAGAATAACTCGCTTCATTTGAACAGACTGAACAGAGTGATGTCTCCACGAGAAAGACTCCACTTGGATCTACAGGGCAGATTAATCTTCATCCAGGAGGAAATCACTCTGCAGACTGACTTTTTGACATTTTAGTGCTTCTGACCACTGAATCAAAACATCGATTGTGTCCTTTTTATAGACAAATTCCAGCTAAAAAGAATCTCTGTTGAAATATAAAAACATCCCAGTATCTAATTTAGCGTACAGGGGACGCTTTCAGAAAACGAAAGCAGAGAATCAGCATCTTTTATTAAAGATGTGCATGCAAAAACACTGCTGTCTAATATGTCTTCCTGATGGCCCTCTGTGGGTCTAATCCAGGAAAATGAATTATTCAACACATCAAGTCAAGGAGTTTGAATAATCCACTCTCCACAAAACATGCAGTGAGTCTGCTGCCCGACTTTATTACCTTCACTGCTCTGCCATGTTTATTAAAAAGACAGAAGAGTCCCATTTCCCCACATGACTTATTCTGCTGCCGCACACACACTCACCTCCTCTACGTCACTGTGCTTCTTCTCACTGTGGGGGGATAAGAGAGATTGTGATCTTTTAACACCCAGGGGAGCTTCATCCGTCACATCTAACACCCCATGACTGTGTGTGTGTTAGTCACTGTGCTCAAACTCTTTCTCTTTCTGTTTAAAATGGATTCCTCTGGATTTTTCTTATAAGTGGGTCCTAACATGGTTTGTATACTGCAGGAGGACATGGCAGTGTGTTTAAGCAAAACTGTTTACCACTTTTTAGTTGAGAAAATAAGAAAACACACAAAGAAATGTAACAACCTGCTTACAAAGGCAGTAAAGAGGAAGACAGAGCATGGCTGTAAACAACACACACGATGCAAAATCTTTAAATCAAATCTGATTTTCATATCATTTATGAGGAAGGAAATGCATTTCTCATGTGGTGAGAAACACTTAACATAAGTTTCATATGTTTATGGTAAAATTCCACAGGGCACTTTGGCCAACCGCTGTTTTAAATGGAAACTTAACAATCCTTATTTGTTTATACAAGTTGCTGGAGGAAAAAATGAAAATTGGCAGATATTCTGTTTTTAAACTCAAATACCGACTATTTATTTAAGCACCAAGTTATAATCAGACTTTTCCTGTTTTTGACTGGAGGGTAATTGTGTGTTTTTTAAGTGTGTGTGTGTGTGCAGACAAAAAAGAAGCAGAAATCAACATTTTCCTCATATTGTTCTGTAAACTTTTTCACCTTTATTTTCTACATTTGGATCAGCTCAGTGTGGAAGCCTGGACATGTCAGCTAACTTCAAATCCCCACCCCTCGAAAATCAGAACAGTCATTAACCCTCCCTCCGTCTCACCGTAAAAACAAAAAAAACAAAACGTTCACATCTTCACCACACAGTCACTCGCTCAGACTTGAAATCAGTCGACGGCCTCCTCTCGCTACCATGTCCACGACAAAGATGAGCCGGTGATGTGTCCTATGTGTAAACCCCTCCTCCACTGGAGGAAGCAAAAATGGTTAAAACCTTTATGAAATCACCTCTCCTGCTCTGACTCGCAGCCACAGGAGTGATTTTTTAAAAAAAGAACAATAGAGAAAGCATGATGATTGAAATGAGAAAGATACAGTGATGTAGCTGTTCAGTCGTATTGTTAGCTGGGATATGAACAGTGAAATACTGCAGGTGAGCTTGCAAAGTGAGATATGTAGTTGTGTATTAAGATATGCCTGCTGCTGCACTCAGTGTGATCCACAGTTCAACTCTTCACTCCCTTCAGCTCTCTAAAATTATTATTCTGTCCCTGATTAAGTCTTCTTACGCTCCTCAGCGACGTCTCTTTGATATTCCAGCAACCACTTTCCAGGCTTCCTTTCCTACCATAGATATCTGTCCTCGGAGGGTGCAGAGGCTCAGCTCTGTTTAGAAAATAAAAGCAGCTTTTTGCTCTGTTTGTACAATGGGCACTGGGATACGCTGATCTGCCATCAGTCTACGCTACGGGCACTGCTTGTCCAACAGCAAGGGAAATCTGAGAGCTGCTTGAGAGCTGATGGACTGGGATTAGTACTGAAGACACGCGCTCACACCCGCACCGTCACATCCATCTACACACTCCACTGGTGGAAAGAAGCCCTTGGAGTGTATTTCTTTGAGAGGTCATTGAGAAAGTAGATATGAAAAAATGGATTTAAGTATCAGGCTGGTGCAGCCTTTTTCCTATATGGATACAGGGTGTGTGTGTGTGTGTCTGTGTAACTATGCAGTGCCTTATGAGAGAGTTCCTTATGGGCTGACACTACATTAGGCAGTGAACATCAGTTACATATGCAGAGTCCTCTGTCTGTGTGTGTGTGTGTTTGTGTGTTTGTGTTAGCTCTATGTTAAACATCTTTAGAGACAACAGAGTTTGACATACAGACTAGGGTTACTGTCTTGTGGCACTCTCACAGGACTGTAGAAACAGACAAAACCATGTAAAAACTGGACATACAAATCTCAAGATATCACAAACATCATATTTCTCTATCTCTAGATCTCTGCCGCTGGCAGACGTCGGGCCCTCGTGTTCGGTCCTCTTGGGATTTTTTATGTAAGGTCCCTTGGAAATTCCTCAGCAGGGAGGCTCCGGTCTGTAGCATGAAATACTGAGGAGTTACACCAGAGGGAGACATACACTGCTGCAAGACTGTAGGAGGGGCTCTGACACATGCGTACATGATAGTCTCACACACGCAAACGCACACACCCACACACACACACACACACGCATACACTCACCCTTCTTCATAAGAGTTCACTGGAGTTCATTTTCAAAATCCATTACAAAATTAAGTTAAAAAAAAAAAAAAAACAAGGAGTTCAGCCCACTGCTCAAAGCATACATTCATCAGAGAATACACACAGACACACACACACACACAAACACACTCACACATACACACCAGTGCACACACACTCTCATTAGAGGCAGTCAGTAAACGTTTAGTGATGAGCTGAGGGGTGGACTGCTTTGTCCAGGGAAGCTGTGAGTGCAGAACCTCAACTCCACCTGTCAGTCTCATATCCACGCCCAGGAGCGAGTCACTCTCCGCAGGTTCAATCTCTTTAAAAACAACAAAACGAACGTAAAACAACAGCCGTCGTCTCCTAGAGGGAGTCTCTCTTTTGCGTCTCGCTCTGAGGAGGGTCAAACACACTCCTCCCTCTGATCTCTGGCAGAGGTAGTACCGTCCAATCTGTCCTCCTCACTTCCCAAATCCCTTCACGGGAAGTCTTTCCTTTTCTGGTGCCCAATTTTAATAAACATTGTCCGTTCCCCTGATTGCTTACTCTGGGCCGCTGTGTGTGTGGGTGCGTGTGTTTGCAGGTGTGCGGAGTGTGGTCAGAAGCCCTCTGGTAGTGTGACATTGCGGAGTAACCACTGTTGGGAGCGTGTGTGTGTGCAGTCTCTGACACTGGGCACCTGGCTGTCCTCCTCGCTGGCCTTGTCCAAACACTGGTTACTGTTGACGTGGATCAGGGTCAGCTTCTGCACCGCAGGCAAACAGACAGAGAGTGTGTGTGAGTGGGGATGCAAATTAGGCTTGTAATTTGAATTCATAAGTGCATCTAAATAATTACTTATTCAAATAAAATATCTGTGGAGATGCTTCCTGATATAAACACATTCAAAACTTTTTTTTAGAACTTTCATTTTGAGGCTCAGTTTAGTTGCGGCTTAGCTCTCAGTCTGAGACATAGTGCGGTTGTGTCGGGTAATGTGTCATCCAGGATAAACCGTATAACCCAAAAGCTGAAGGCAATAAAAATCCCACTATCTGAAATGACAGCCAGTCTTAAATACGTGCTTTTCGTGTGTCAGTGGATTTGAGAATATGATAGGTTTACCGTTCATTCAGTTAAAAAAAATCTCCAAATTTGTTTTGTGTTTATTTTTTATTCATGAGGAAACTGTTAAAAAAGTAAAAAATACATAAAAGGCAAATATGACTTGAAAAATATATTTGCAATATAATTTCTATACTTGCATAACCAGAACTTTATCTGTTTTTTTCCAAGTTTTTTTCTTTTTTCAAGGGATGTTTTTCTGAGATGTTTTCTGTAAAGTGCAGTGATTACTGTCTTTATGCTGCCAAAAAACAAAGACACTTTTATATGAGGATGAAAATGTTTTCAGATCAGCTCTTTTATTTAACTTTGGGTATCTTTTTGGTAAAACTGACAATTTTTTCCTCTTTTTAAATTGTTTTGTAGTTTGTTTTTGTATTTTCTGTTTTACTGTTTTCATTTGATCATTGTTGGTTTTTTTTTTTACTGATGCCACTTCTAAATAAAAAATAACAAAATGAGCAGCCTCTACAATATAAAACTTTCCAGGCTTTTTTGTTGTAAATTAATAACTTAATTATAACCCTCTGTATACATTAGTATGTGTAAGTGTTTGTTTTACTAGTAAATCAGTGCCATTATCATTTCCTCACATATACTCTAACATACAGCAGTTCTTCCACTCACCACAGGGTCGTATTCCCATAGCTGGTTGCCTTTGAGGTGATGGCATTTGAGCATCATGACGGGTCCGTTTAGCTTGGACACGTCTAAACACAAGTCGTCTGTCCTGATCTCCTTGTTGGCCGTGTAGGAGAACACCTGCACACGAGACGGAAAGTCACACAGACAGATTTTAATAATAAATATTTTACACTTTTCTATTTTAAAGCCTTCTCACTCGCACTTCTCTCTTTCATGATCACAATTACCATAACATCAGTGCAGCAAAGAGTGTTGACACTTTTTTTTGTGTGTTTTGTATCTTTATGTTGTTTTTTCCCTCTCTGTTACCTGATTGCCTCCCATGCCATGGCAGTTGAAAATGCCGACTTTCTCATTCTCCTTTCGGGCCATGTTGTCCAGGCACTGGTTGGTCTCCACATTACGGATCTGAGCGGAACACACACAGGAAACACATTAAGCATCATCATTACTTAAACCACACCCTTTGACTCAATAAACTTTCAAGATTTTTTTACTTTGCTTGGTTTTCATCCTAAAAGTAGCAAAACTCTGTGTATCCAAACTTTTGTGAGTAAGTTAATTTGTATGTGCGTGTGTGTGCGTGTATGTGTGAATGAGTATACCTCGCCAAGAGAGTAATAGTGCCTGGGGATCTGGGAGTCAGGGTAGACGTTCTCCAAGTACCAACTGAAGGGTTTACATTGAAGCTTCTGTCTCAGAGCCGTGCGAGACATGATGTCACCGTAATCCACTTTGGTCACACCTGGACACATTAGCGTGTACACACAGCCACACACGTTAAAATGAAGGTCAGCAACTATGGCTCCAAAATACATTCAGACAGTCCAGTGTTTGTCGAAAGGCTGTTAACCTTAATTTTCCATAGAAGCATCATTTAAAGGGTGTCACTGGTAAAGTGCAGCGAGGCCACACAATGATTTAACACACTCAAACTCAGATCCAATGTCACTGAAGTGCTGAGCTCACTTGTCTGATGGTTAAAACCCTGAAAAGGCCAAATGTTGAAGTGTCACTTCAACAAACATCTATTTGCTGAATATGAAACCTGGTGGAGCTTGCTCCTTTACTCCTTGCTCCTTCAGCCAGCAGCTGAATTTATGATGATTCCAAAAACACTCTATAAGAACATTCTGGTACTTATGTTTGCTAATGTTTCCAACCTGTCTTGCAGTATAATCCATTTTTTCATTATCAGTGATGATATACTGTACATGTTTGCTAAAAATGTCCTAAACACCTTGCAGAGGGTGTGTGTGTTAGTTTGCCCTTTTGGAAAACCTGCCTCCTACTCCATGCATGATAGATCCCATGCTCTTTTTTTCATAGGTTGTGTGGGACCAAATTAGCCACTGAGTGAGTTACAACAGAGCAGTGCTTCTGATTCATGGGAGGAACTCTTACATGCTGTATATGATGGTTCCACACCTCTAAACTGATGTCTTCTTTTTACTGAACTGTTTAGTGTTGCAGTTTCTCAGGTTGGAAACAGCCACTCAGAGTGAATAAAACATTTATCTGTGCCACAGTCAGGATAAAATGGGACAGGAAAATGGCAATGAGCTATATGGGTTGTTGTGAGTCAACTTCTTTGATCAAACTGCTCTGAGCAACAGCTTCCACTAACATCTGCTGATGATGACTAAACCAGGAAGTATGAATCAGTCACTAAATCAGTAATTACTGATTGGTCTTGGCAAAATACATGTAATGTTGTAATATTTTACCATTCCCATACTGAAAATGGCCATCACAAACACAATGTCACACTGAAAATGATGTGACACTTAAGTCTATCTATCAGGATACAAGCTGTAACTAAAGGTCACTCGAGTGAGTTAAGTGGTAACACTGCATCAGCTGTTAAATTACTTGCCTGTAGGTGGCAACATCTGCAGCCCTAAATTGCCAATTTTGTTTAAAATTGGTTGGACAATAACAGAACAGCTCCCTCTTGTGGAAAGACTGTGGCCTGCTTGACAAAAATGAATAAGATTGTAAGTTCCGAGCCAGATCTACAAAGCTCTTTGTATCTAAATATATCCTCTACTTAAGGACTTTTGCTGTACTTTTGGTCTGTGTGTGTATGTGTGAGTCAATTGATGCTTAGTAGCGTGAAATTACTCGCCGCCCCCCCCGTCCCGCACTGTTGGGTCACCACTGCAATATCACGCTGTCACTGGGTTAATGGATAGATCACAGCTGCCACAGATATTAACCTCCACACATGAGCACATACATGCATAATGGCATTGCAACACACACGGTTATTTTTATATTCTTGTGGGGACATCACACTGACATAATGCATCCCCCACCCCCTCATCCTAACCTTTACCATCATGATTGAATGACTAAACCCAACCCTTATTCTAACATTTATCTAAACCTTATGCTGACCTTAACCCTAAAACCAAATTCTAACACTAAAAAAGCAGTCTGGACCCCTGGGGACCTCAATTTGGTGCCCATGCACATATGAGGTCCCAATGGGTTGGTGTGTATTTAGGTTTTTGAGTCCCCTCTGGACAAGCACACACACACAACACAAGCCAACTCACCAGGAGAGATAATATAGAAGAAGTTTTTAAATTCATCCATCCAGACTTCAGCCAGGCGTCGGTTGTTTTTGTTGATGATTTGTCCGGTTCCTCCAGGAAACGTGTAGGGCGTCGCCTTTCTGAACACATGACCAACGTGAGAGCATGTGACAATCTCCAGAGTCCCACCGCACTGCCAAATCTGTGACGCAAGAGGAACACATATGTACAGTACAGTGTGTAGAATGGACATATTGTATGCAAAGCCTCATCACTGAATGAGCAAACACTGACAGGTGAACTCTGCTGGGACATGGATGACGCAGAATGGTGTGTCTGTGTTGTGACAGTCTGAATAAAGTTTGATTGAACACCAGTGAGAATGACGCCTGACAAAGTATTAGTCAAGTCAAAAATTTAGTCAGAGTCACACTCACAAGTGTAATGTGTTTGTCTGTGTGTGTGTGTGTGTGTGTGAGTGTGTGTGTGTGTGTGTGTGTGTGTGTTTGTGCCTTCCTAACCCCGAGCAGACACTCCTGACTGCCTGCCAGTGCATGGAAGAATACAGTCATGTCAATTGGCTGCTCACTCACTCTGAAAGAGATTTCCAGGTTTTCTCCACCCCAGATGTCCATGCCTGCGTCATACGTGCCGATCTCCTGGAAATAATCTCTGTCTATGGAGAACAAGCCGCCTGCCATGGTGGGAGTCCTGGAGAGAGACAGGGGTGTCTGTTACTTAATTCACTGATGGCCAGCTTTCTGAAGGTCCCACAGTATCTACAGATCCCATGCCAGAGGTTCCTATTTCACCGCTCTCACCCCCTGCTCTTCGCCGTTTTCCTGTTTTTTCTCGCTCCCTGTTTTTCTGCTCACATCTCCTTTGGTTGTGTCACTGTTTAATGGCCTAAAAAAAAAAAAAATCTGCCCCTATATCTCCCCCCACAGAATGGTTTCCTCCTTTGTAGATCAGCCCTATTTCACTTACTGCCTGTTTTTGCTTTCATTTTACAACCAAGTTCACTTACCGAAGCACAATGCCTTGCATACAAACGGACAAACACAGATGAAACACATCCTGAGGGCACACAGGGTAACTGTTTGCTTGCGGCACTTGGCTGGGAGTGGGAAATAATAAGCAACACTAACACTAGCTTGTGCAACAACAACACAGATGTTGTTTAACAATCACAGATAATGTCTGAGGAGTTAAAACAATGTGGTGAGCTTCGATAATATTATCTCTGAAAAACCTGTATACGTGTGCTTTTCTTTCTACTTTTAACATATCAATGCTCTCTAAACACAAAATTTAAAAAAATCACTATTTGTAAAAGTCTTAAACACATCACATGAAATGAAACAAAACCTACTAATTGTGGGAATCCTTCAAAATAACACTGAGGCGCAACAGAGTTTCCAATTACGGTCATCTATCTAAACAGTGAGGGTGTATCACTTACAAAGATGTTCATAGAAAATGTTTATTAGCAACACTACATTTTTTAAATTGAAAACAAATACTATTGTAATAAAAGGCAAGAAACACTGTAAATACAGGTCTTCCTCAGACCTTAGATACTTCTTGTAATTTCTCAGCCCAAAAGCGGTAAAGAGAAACTTTCTAGGCGACCTCAGACTTTTGCAACGTACTTGAAATTACATGGTAGATGAGCTCATAACAACCAGTTTAGCTGTTGGGGTTTCCTCCCTTAACGTCACAGCACCAGGCAAGTAACTTGCTATACACTGGTTAATGAGAAATAATTCCCAAGGTAGTTATAAAAGCAGCCATTTGACAGCAGATTCACACGTGAGAAGCTAAAAACATCAGTGTTGACAGGTTCTACTATATCTACTCATTTCCCACTGGCAAGTTTTACACTATGTGAGCTTTGTTAGGACCAAATATGAGCTTCAATATGAAAACATGTTTATGTGGAATAGCTTTAGTCTTTTCTGTCATGCAGAACTAATTCATAACAGGACAGAGTTTATGTAAATCATGTCATTAGTGTAAAGTGCTTCTTAATTTCCCACCCTGACACGACAACCCATTTTTGTTTTTAGGCCACTTATAAGACACCCTTAGGAACATTTTATCACGCAGAGCTGTGAAAAACAACAGAAAACAGGGGCACAGAGTGTTACATAAGATATATTATGAGTGTGACCTTGAATAATGGCGTGCTTGGAAACAAGAGCAGGAAGAAGAGATGATAGACAGGCAGAAATAAGCTCTTGGTTTTAGCTCCAAGGCCTGGGCCATGAGAAATGATACAATGAACAAAATTACACCAAATCTTGCATAAACATCTAGACTTCAGCAGCAGAAGAAGGCATATTCTCATATTCTCGCAGTATTTCAGCCTGAGGGACATTTTATGATTATTAACTGTGGTAAATTAAATGGTGAAGTGAGATTACTCTGTGCACATCAATTGGGAATGCCTATCAGCAACGCTAAAGATCGTAGGATATGAGTTATTTTCAACAGCTGACTGACTGAGTTAGTGTGTATGATTCATGTTGTATTGCACTAATGATTCAATTTTTGCCCTGCAGGCAAATTCTCTTCTCACTTGACTTAACAGAGAGGTCAGGGTCAGCTGCACGACAGCAGCCCCGGAGCTGGTGGGAATTAAACAACTGGCTGAAAGTTAATTCAAAAAGGCGAATCAAACCCGTCTGATTCAAAGCTTCCTCCTGCTGATCACCCACCTGACGGGCAGCGTGCGGTCTCCTTTGCGGCGGTCCATCTCTCTCTGAGGCACGGGGTACCAGCGGAAGTTGAGCTTCCAGTTGAAGCCTCCGTACGTCATGTCGGATCCTGCCATGTACTCAAATGTATCGTCACTGATCACGTCAATGATGGGGCACACAACTGTTCTCCTACGGCAAACAGAAACACGAACATCATCGAGCGCACATGTTCGTCAGCCTGCTGTTAAAACTCTCAGGTGGTCATAAATCATGACTAAGTGCTTGTCTGTAAGGTGTGGCAACTCCTGATCCAAGTGCATTTATACAATGGACCATGCTGTGACTTCCCATCAGCCATCACACCTCTTTAAACCCAATGTGCTTGTGTATGTCTTTGTGTGCTGGTGTGTATATGTGAGTACCTGCTTGCGGGAAGCAGTTAACAGAGAATGAGTAATTAAGCATCAAATAAACACAAGGGCGGGCCCCCTGCAGGCTCAACAATAGTTTATTGATTTTTTTACGCTTGCCATTTGTGTGTGCATCTTTTATGTGTGTGTGTGTGTGCATGTGTCTTACTTGTCTTGCTTGATGCGTGCGAGCAGAGGCTCTAGCCACCCTGTTGTGCATTCACAATGAGCATCCAGAAAGGTTATGACCTGGAAACAAGGAGAGAAGAAAATTAGACAAACCCATCAGTGTACACTCTACACAGAGAGCAGGTAACTGGGTGGTGGCTGACTTGAATGTGCACGCGCCCACACACCTGGCCAGTGGAGAGGGACGCCCCCTTGAGGCGAGCACGGATGAGTCCAGACCGCTGTTCCATCCTCACCACTCTGACAGGGACTTCCAATCTTCTGACATACTGTTCCAACGGCCGCTTAAGAAAATCTTAAATGTATGAATAAACACAGAAAAAGAATTTAATAAAAACCGACAGGAGGCAGAATAAACACACACAGAGAGCAAGATAACAAGCGACTCCACCAGAATATTCCTCTTGTAGTAACAGAGATCAAAAGGTTAAGTGTGTGCTTGTGTTTTCTGCTTGTGTGAATGTGTCTCAGCATGCCTGCAGACATCCTTTCTACCTGCGGAGAGCTCCCCTCCTACATTTACCCCAAACACACACACACCCTCTGACTTGAAACATCCAACCTGAGGTCTTGTAGGGTGAAATGGTGCTGTGTGGTGGTGGCTGGGGGGGATTGAGGGTAATAACAGAGTGTAATCCCTGCGGCTGGCGAATTAAAGACCTAATCTCCCCCAAACAGGGATTAGCGGCATTGCAAAGGGTGGAGTGGCGCATGCACACACACACGCACACACACAGCCAATATATGCTGACTGGCTGTTAGGCATCAGTGCAGACATACTTGTGCACACATACAACCCAGCAAAAATCATACAGTAGCTCTAAAAAATAGGCTAAGCCTCAAACAAGAGACACAAGCACTGATGGAATTATCTGCAGTGAGTGAGTGTGCGCATGTTTGCGTGTGTATACCTCGCTCGCTGGCATCGTCCACCAGGACAATCTCTTCAAGCAGTGTGTGTGGAGAGCGGTCGATGACGGAGTGGACGGTTCGCAGCAGTGTGCTCCACGCCTCATTGTGAAATACTATCACCACGCTGGTGCGAGGAAGATTATCAGGATACAGCTTGTTCTTGCACCTACAAAGGGAAAACCAAACAATTAGGAAGCGATCTTTGATGTTTTAAGAACAGCACTAAAAAGACAGCACACTCTCAAAATGAACCTGAACAAGAGGTGTGTGAATTGCATTGCAAACCAACACAGACGTGGCTACACAAAGACAACCACATATGCAATAAATGAACCCAGACAAAACTGAATTGATAAAGACAAGGTAAGAGAAAAGAGACATCAGAGTCCAGCTTCTTTCTGACTGTAAGAGACAGTTATAGCTGGAGATGAAGCTGCAGCTGAAGTTAGTCTTCACAGATGAACCAGAGGTCGGGACCTGAACATCAACTTAACCAGAAAAGTCAGTCACGGAGTCGCTGCATTAATCAGATCATCATTTACTGCTTCCTGAAAAATCTTACGTTTATCAATTTCAAACAAAGAAAACTGAGGGAGAATAATGAGCAGGCAACGAAGCGTAAATTCACAAATTTAGACGAAAAGAGGAAGACACAAATAGCAGGTCAGCGTGATGACAGCTGATAATAATTAGAGGGTGAGTCATTATCATGGCAGCATAGAGCACACAAATCAAATCAAATCTCTTACTGAGACACAGCAAGCGGGCTCGAGATGATATGAATATTAGTGAAGATTGTCAGTCCTGCTTATAAATTCCCAGAAAAAATACTCTGTTTTAAATGTTCATATGTGGGTTTGCTATGTTCACGCCATTTAACACAGAGTTTGTATAGTTCAGACTTCACCTGAGCACTTTTCACAGACACTACCTGGGATGATTATCCACCTCTCTGGCAGTAACTGATGAAGGCTTGTTTGATTTTAGCATGAAATTCTGCTTGCAGAGACTTGCTTGATTAGCTAATCCAACATAGCAAACCTCAAAGCTGCTGCTCCTATTTTTGAGGAAAATCTATTTCACTGTCTTGTTTAGCATGTATTCACATCCTCGCCTGAACTTGAAGAAAGTCTTCTACTGTGTTTTAAGATAATTTATTTCTTTTAGTACACCATATACCTTTACAGAAAACTGCATCTGCTTTTGTCCACCTTTACCTTGCAGCTAGTAAACATATTTATTTCTTTGGCCAAATAAACATAGGTTTTGGAGTTTAAGGAATTAAATTCTATCAATTTGCTACAAAGAGCACTTAGACAGTTTTGTTTTCATTATCCAGAGTACGGTGGATGCTGCACGGAATAACATGCTCTCAACCACCACACTGCAGTATAAATGCAGACAAAGTCTCTCTAAATAACTACAAGTCTCATTAAGACAGTACATGCTCATTTTGCCAAGGCTCTACAGAACTTTGGTGAATTATATCCACCACTTCTTAGGACACACAAGTCCTCATAATTATATCACTGACCAAAAATAACAATTACATTTGTAGCAAACATCTTTTAAACTGTACTCTAATCATTGGGAATAATACGCATATTACAGATGGATTGATTTGCACAACAGATGGCACAAAATATGGACTCCTCCAAATCCAAAATATTGTGAAATGTTCCTCTTCTTTTAAAAGACTTAATTAAGCAAGCTCTCTGATATTAAATTGTCTTAGAGTTAGTGCTGTTATGATACCAATACCAACATTGGAAATGCTGCCTAAAATGTTGAATTGGGTAGTGGTGAGTACATGAGTCTATGCACAGATCTGATATCACAAAATTAGTTTAGAAAACAGTCTGCTGCTACTCCCCTGCAGCATCCTATACACCTGTATACAACTCCACAGATTTTTTTAAATTAACAAGTAGCCAATATTTATAATATTTGATACTCAGGCTTATTATTTAACATTAAAAGAAGATTTGTGTTTTACAAGTATTATAAAAAAAAATCATTATCTATTTCTTTTAATGCACCGACATCAGATTGGTAAATGATAATAGAATCTGCATCAGGAAGGAAAAATGAACTGGAGTATCTCTGTTCAGAGTCAAAGTGTCTTTCTCAAAGGACACTCAGTGAGATGCTCAAACCGTCATCTATTCACAACAAATCTGGGACCAGTTTGTGACGTCCCTCTCCTGACAGATTCCACTGTCACAATAAAACGAAATAAATATGAGCTCTCTTCATCCGTTTTTAGTCAACTCCCTCCCCTCCCTGCGATCATTCAGAGTGCCAATGTTCCCTCCCTCTCTGCCGCTGATTCTGACAGAAGGAATGTTAACAGCAACAGAGAAGAAGAGGTCAAGACTACACTCCATCCTGCAGCTGCCTCTGGAGCACATTAAATAACACAAACAGTGATCCTCAGTCTGTGGCGAGCATGCTCATTCTCTGCAAAGAAGGGAGGCTGATGAGCACATAAGATGATTCACTGTACAAACAGCGACACCCTTGTAGTCTCAACATTTATACATGTCAGTTCATTATTTTTCTCTTCATTTCACAGACAAACAGTGGAGACATTCTAGTCTTCAGACATGATCTTAACTGTGACAGAAAACAAAATCTATGTGTCCAGCAAACCAATATGTGTTGACATGCAAAGGCAGACACACATCCATGTGTTACATGGTCCTAAAAGCTGAGGAGTGTGTGGATGGTGTGTATTCAAACACACAGGGTGCTGGAGCAACAGTAAAAGCAGGCTAATGAGATACAGGCTGTTTCTAAAGCCAGTGGGCTGTGGGGAAGGGATGGGTAGGCAGACTGGTTCTGATTAAACAGCGTCAGTCTTGCAACATTAAACTTACAAGCACACACCCACACATCTATATGTATTCTCATAAAACTCAGAAAAATGTTCAGTCGGGATCTAAAAAAGGAAGAAAATGTCAAGTTTTCTGAAAGGTGTGGTCATGGAAAGTGTTTTCATATACTGTAGATCCACCCAACAAGATGTACACACACATATGTACAAGCACAGGCTTTCTTTCTCTCTCACTCACTCATACACACACACATGCACACCATCACACACACACGCACACAGGCTTGCTTGTAATGTCAGAATGACCTGTCCTCTCCTATTTGTTTTTTTTTAAATGACTGCACAGAAAATAAGCCGTCAGTAACTTTCCGCTTCGAAGTTTCAGCTAATGACAACCTGCTTGGCTATGATGAATTCATTCAGAGTTTTCCCAAACCTGCCAGTCCGTGCACACACACGCACACATGCATACACGACAAATACACAAAAAAAACCCCACAAACAAATGCGCGACAACACACATGCACAGGCACATTGCCTTGCTTGATATTGACTCTGCCTTATCTCCTAATTGGAAAAGCAGATAGACGGAGAGAAGGCTGAATGAAAACACACCTAGTAATCAACTCTGGCTCAAAGACTAAAACCCATTTCACGGATCAATGTTCTCTTTCTTTTCTGCCTGTCTACTGTGCATGTGCCCCTGCCTGTCAGTGTTGTGTCTGTCAGTCAGTCTTTCCGTCTATCTCTCTGTAAACCTTCACTACTAATCTATGCATGCTCCTCTGCTGAAGTGCAGAAAGGAGTGATGGGGATGAGAGGAGGGGCAGGTTTTCCACTTGCGTTAACCAACCTTTACATTTCTTCCTAGTTGCTAGCTGGATGCACGCTAGTTCCGCTGTTCTGACTGCCTCTCTCTGCCTGACTAAACTGAACAACGTGAAGCAACTGGCACTGACGAACACTTAAGTGACACTAAACTGCTAATTATGAAGGATTTATGAACTGTACAAACTAGAATTACTGAGCAAAACAAAAAAGGTGGAACACGAGGGAAATGGAGAAGCTGCTCAAAGTTAATAAAAAAGGAATTCAAATGAATGCCAAAGACAGTAAACAGCTTTGTGAGCAAACAAGAAAAAACAAAGAAGAAGAACGACTAATACATTGTTGGGAACGTTCTGATATCTATGTCTGACTCATCACATGTAGACTGTAGGTATAGGCATGCCATTGTGCGACTCTTTCTGCTGGTATTTCCATCTCCTTCCACTCATTGCATATTACTGATTTGCAAAGGCATTGTCATTTCTTACTGGGCTTTGCACTACCCAAAACAAACGTGACTGGTTTAAAGAAATACAAAGAGTCAGAGGTTTTGTTTCCTACAGCAGAAAGATAACTGGTGCACAACAGTAGCTCACTGTGTGATTGCAGGTCTCAGACCAGACCTCGGGCTTCCAGTTTATAGTTAATCACTAAAAGGGACTGCCCCAAAAGTGGATACTAGTAACGGTCATTTTAAGAAGAACATAACGAGTCATAAGACAGATAATTAGCTGCAGGGAGGCTGCTCACCCTTCCAGGCGGACGTCAGGCAGCGACCGGTTGAGAGCAATCATCTCAGACGCCATTAAGTTAAACTGGTTGATCTTAAACATCTCCTTCATCTTCTCTTGGTTCTCCTTGGGGATAACCACAGGCTTTCCACCTTCACCGGGCCCATCCCGCGGTCTGGCCAAGGCATCTGCAGTAGATACAAACACATGCGAGACATTCAGAGGATTCTGGAGGATATAAAAGTTTGTCTCTGTGATCACATGAAAATAATGAGGCAATATATGCTCACCGTCTCTCCCCGGGAGCCCTCTCTCCTTTTTGTCGTCACACTTGTTGCACTCGCTGAAGTAGAGCAGAATGAACATGTCCAGCATCACCCAAACCAGAGAGGTGGCCAAAACCACCTTACAGTAGGCAAACCTCCTCATCCTAAAAAAAATAATGACAGTAGTTGAGAAAGGTGAGTGGTGATCAGTCCTGAGCTGCTACACACAAACACAGCCTTTTCCAGAGCTCTGCAGAGATCACTCTTTAATACTTCTCATATCTCCCTTCCTTACTCCCCTCAGCCACTTCCCTCCCCACAGCTCTTTGTCGGAGTATCTTCTCAATGCTTCAATTTTTCCCTCTGCCTGTCTGTCTGACTGTCTAGCTCTTGGCTCTTATCTGTCAGCTGTTTATCAGTGTCTCTCTAAATGGTCACCTTCACACTCGGAAAGAGCTTCAAAATGAGCACTGAAGATTGTTAGATTTCTATCACTCCAGTAGAAAGAGGGTAAATCTATGAAGGCATTTGTGAAAGTTTATCAGTTCGGTTAGCGTCTGGTATAATTATAAGCAAAGTCAACATTGATATTTGTATTTTTGGGAGGATGTTTCACAGCAAATAAGCAACGCTTTACATCAGCTGCTTACAAGTCTCAAGCAAAAACACACATCTATATCTGAGATCCCAAACACCCTGCAGTGTACAAGCCAATCTACCTTTTATACATTTATCGTACCAACCCCCTGCTTGCTTGAGTGTAGTCAGATACACACACAGATACACACACAAATACACACACACACACAGTAGAGAGAGAGAGGAGCTGTGATCGTGCTTTTCTTTGGCAGGCAGCGAGAGACAGACACAGTCACATTAAAATTCCTCTGCTCCCCTTTCCTTTTCTCCTCCAGCACCATCTCTCCTCTCTTCAGCTGATTCTCTGCCTCAGTGATCCCTCAGGTTGCAGCAGCACAAGCAGAGGGGAGAAAATTAATTTGGCCACGGTGATTTCTCTCCTGCCCCTGGGAGGGAGAAAAAGGTGCTTGTGCATAGCTAGCTTAGCTTAGCTTAGTTTAGTTTAGCTTTGCTTAGCAGCCTTGGAGGTTGGAAAACTGCAGAGCAGCATTTCTAAATTTCACATAATAGGATTCTAGAAGCACAAAGTGTCGTGCAATGCAAAAACAACACATGAAGATCCGTCTGTTCTCTCGAAGTTTGTCTTTTGTCAGACTTTTGTGCCTGTGGAACCAAATAGTTTCAATGTCATTACAAGGTAGTTTGACCAGTTCTACCAGGTTAAAACTAAGTACTGTGTATGTATGTATGTATGTATGTATGTATGTGTGTATGTATGTATGCCTGCACTATGCAGCAGAGTATAAAATTACCTCAGCATTTATACTGATGCACGGCAAACAGAGTTATAAGTTCTTACTGCTCAGAAATGTCAAACAAATTAGGAACATAAAACTAATGAGGTTCCTCCTGCAAAAAATAGCTACTATAACTACAATAGAATGAGAAGTTAGGGCTAAAACAAATAGTCATTAACAATGAGCAGTCAGTTATGCCAAATGTTGCAGTTTAAAAAAAAAAACTATTTGCAGTTCTAAGATGCAGAGCTGAAATGGTATATACATTTCACAGCTTTGCCTAGCCTTGCAAGATGTTATCTTTCAGGTTGACGAAGTGAATCTGGTACAAAGAAACCACTGGCAGATAAACGCAACACTTTATGGCAAGTCCCTTGAGAGGAAGATAACTTGATCAAATCAGTTAAACTAGAGAAACAAGGATTTTGACAAGTTTAATGAGTGAATCATGTCACATCAGTTTACACTGGCGCTCAATCAGCTGTGGGTAATCATTTAAAATTTGACCCAGGTGATTTACCCTTTTTTTGTTGTTAGTAAATGAGTTTTTTCTGGTAAATCATGTCTGACCTCTTGACCATGCCTGAAAACAGTGCACAGTGGAAAGCAGAGTGAAGGGGAAAATCAAAGTTGGAGCAGTTAATTTTTTTTTATATATCGTTTACTATGATCATTTTAAAAATCAGTGCTGACTTAACAAGGGTTGAGTGTCACTTGAATGCAGACAGACAATGTCTGGAATATATTGTTGAATATCTGGTGTCTCCCACAGGGTCATCATGACTACGGCAGAGCCATTTGACCTGGGAATGAATACTGATGAACTCATTTCCAGAAAAAGTTAGTAAGTGTTGGTCGTTTTTTTGTTCCAGTGTGAAAGAAGAATTAGTGTTAAGATTAAAGCCTTCGTGGTAGTCACTATCAAAATACAACACACTTCAGTATCAATGACTACACTCACTTACGTTATAACCCCTTTTAAGTAACTTTCCAGTCTGATATTCAAAATTGAAGACAAAAAGAAAACAAAAAGAAAAAAAGCCTAACTGAACAAAAGATGAGACTGCTGCTCTCAAAGACTACAGAAAGCCTTAGCACATAAAAAAGAACATTTTGGGTAGCCATAGCAAACACGCAGATGCAGAGGATGTGGCCAGAGGTAAATGTCAAAAACAATGAGATAAATCTTTTAGAAAAACAAACCGTCCTCAAAGTAATGATAAAATATAATACATGACTGTGACAGCCAAAAAGAGCCTGCCAGACAAGGCAAGGCAAGGCAAGGCAATTTTATTTATATAGCACCATTCATACACAAGGCAATTCACAGTGCTTCACAGGGCATAAGAAAAGAATTACAATAAAAGCAAATCAAATACAACAGAAAACAAAGCAGATAAGGCCTAAAAAAAGACTCATAAGTTTCTTTGAAACAATATACAGTAGCTTATGTTAATTTATCAGATGGAGTTATGTTGAGGTCTGCATAGCCAGCTACATCTAATCTTTCCTTTTAAGATATACATCCTTTCAAGTTACACATCGCTCATTGTGTCTTGTTGATTTTTCTTGTTCCAAATATTGACCCTTTTGTTCAACAAATTATTTCACTTTTAAGAGACTGGTGCAGGCCTCTTAACATTTTCTGAGTAAAAACGGTTACTAAGGATCTTTTAGCAACTCAAAAGGGAATACTTAAGTAAAGGTAAAGGATACCCTTGTTTGGATTTTACATGCTTTAGTTTGTTGCAAGGCATCATTGGAAACAAATGTAAGGGTAACTGTAGCCTTGCATGTTTTATGTAACCAATCACAGGATCTCACTTTTACTTACCTTAATAAAATCATATTAGCGAAGCACTTTGAGTTGCTTAAAACTAGTTGAGTTGCAATGATGTATTCAAAAAAGTCAGACAAATGTTAAAATGCAAA
>JAPZDY010000025.1:12135175-12146320 GCA_029783645.1 Ctenochaetus hawaiiensis
ACTCCGGCTAACATTGAATAAAAATACAAAACAAAGCTATGTCTGATAAGGTTGTGTCTGATAATTCTCTATGGGGTCATCACTTCAAAGAATCCATTTTTCCTTAAACATCCATGATCTAATGCTATGTTAAATATTCACATTACAGCCATTTTTAACATCTTTATAAAAAACTTCTACTTAAAATATCTTGCAACTGCCACAGCTTTGCCTTGTGTGTCAAACACTGTCAGTGCTCACAATTTCTTAACCCTGTTCTCAATGCCAACAGGAAGCATGTTACAGTATCTTTTGAGGAACTCATCATTCATTGGCTGGAATGCAGATCACTTGCATGTTGACACACTTCTTCTAAATATTGATGCAATACAGTCCACAATCATCCATCACAGTTTTAAGTTCTACGACAAACTATTTATTGTGAGTGGTCATGCAGTCAACACTGTGCAGTAAAGGCTGAGTAAATAATAAACACAGAAAAGTATTCATTTGGTTGCTGTCTACTTGAAATCTTGCCCATTTTCACATCTATGCACAGTGGGAGCCAGTGTGGTAATTAATGCGTTACAAAAAAACCCACAAAAACTATTCACTTTACATTTGTCTATAATTTGATACTGTAACTTTTACTGTTCCTAAATATCATCTCATCACGGTTACTAGCCAAACTAAGTTACGTCATTGTTTACATTACGTGAATTCTTTAGTTATCAGCTTAATGGATGGTTAAGAAAAATCAATAAACCATTCTTTTTCATGCATGCTAGTGCAACAACCTTCTGACCTCCAATAATAAACCATGCCCCAGGAGTTCAACACAGCGAAATAGTCTCATGCCCCAATAGACTAGATCTGTGACACCTCTTGGGGTATAACTACTGCTTCAGTGGTAAACGCATCAAACAAACTGGGCTAGACTACTAAAATAAAGCCATATTCTGGTGAGTGAGCAACTCCAGCGAGGTTTTATTTTAGTGTGTGGGCTTATTAAGCCATTTAAATGCTTTTTTCTTTAAAATCTGTCATTATCTACTACTGTTAGGAGGGCCATTGTCTCATGATATTATTTATTTGTGTACTATTTTCAGGCAATTGATATTTGTACAAGGTTTTAGGAGGGCCAACCTCTTTTATGTCATATCGTTTTCTTTTATACCAATATAATTTTATTTTCACAGTGTTTTTAAACTACTGCCACTTCCTGTTTTGCTACATTTTTTTTTTCAGAATTGCCCTCTGGGCTGGTTTCACCAACTGTGCTGTTGGCATTATTTTATTACTTTGTTAAACGGCACAAGAGAAAGATCCCGTGTATGCCCTTGTCCTGAATTTGTTCTAATATCTGGTCATAAGCCAGGTTTAAAGTGATACTGTCATCTGGCAGTGCATCCCAGGCAATGTTGCACAGTATAGAAAAAACAATTTCAAAAGCAGTGTAACAAATTGCTTCCTACAGGAAGGTAATATAAAAAGTAGTGCATTAGATTTTTAAAAGTACCAAGTAATGTGTAATACAATTTTTTGTTGAGTAAAGACCAACACTGGTTGTAGCAGGAATGTGCACAGAGGCTATGCCCACAGGAACTTGTCATGGTTGATTAAGTGTTTTTAGACATTAGCCAACTGTTTGAAAAATCACATCATTTGATGCAGCAGCTTTTACTTTTATTACATGTTATTTGATAGAATTTAAGTGTGATCTCTGTAATACTGTTATATTATTCAGGCTTGTACTTTACACCTCATGATCTCATCTCAATTAAACAAAGCAGGGACATCAACAGGCAAACTGGGAGCAGAAATAGACCATTCATTCCTCATCAGAGGAGAACCAATGCAGGAAACTAGGAACTGTAGCTCAGAGATGAAATAAACCTCTGCTGAATACTGGGCTAAATCCTATTTCCTTATCATTAAGCCAGCAGAAACAGTGTGTCCATCCAGCTGAGACACACAGAGTGTGACAGGCTGTGAATCATCTGAAGAGGTGCTATATGCAGCCTAAACATACTGCACCATAGCAAAGGCTTGCAGCCCTTTTTGCCATCTTAGCTTTGCAGTTTTTAGGTTGCCAGCAAAGCACTTAATGAGGAGCCAAAGAGCAGTGAACAAGACCAGGACAGTGTCATCTTAATGACTGACAAAAACAGCAAATTATACTTTTTGTCTTCACATGAATACACATACCAACAACAAATATGCCCACAAACAATGCATACACATATATACTGAATGTACATGCACACAACTAAGGTTTATGTGTTTGTGTTGGCCTCAAGTTGGTTTCAGCCTCAGGAGGGAGAAGGGAACTGGCAAGACTCCCTGGTGGCACTGGCTGACCCACTTCCATGAAACTCTATCCCTAATGTGACCCGCTGGAAAGCCAGAGGACACACATGCACACACCCGCGCACACACAGACACACATGCAGAAACTGCTTGCCTACAAACCCTCGAGGACTGAGGAGAAAAAAAAGTACTAAATGCTGCTGATGGCTATCTCTCCTTCTCATCCCTCTCCATTTTCTGTTTCTCTCACTTTGTCTAAAAACCATTAAAGTCTCTGCTATCTGATACAGCTAAACCAGCTATCAACATCCAGAGTGAGTATCTTTAAGATCTTGGCTGCTGGTTTCCAGCAGAACAGGCAATCCAGTGATAAAATAGGGAGCACAAAATCTATGTATATAAGCCTACGAATATAAGTAATAATACATATATAAACTAAAAAATAAATGTAACCCCTGAACCCTGGTTCGAGTTTGACCTTTTTTGTGTCTTTCCTCAGCTCTCTTACCACATTTTCTGTCACTCTTAACTATCTCTTCTCTAATAAAAGATTTTCTCTATAAAAGACTAAAATTGAACCAAAATTATTTTCAAACTAACCTCTGGTACACATGAAAAAGCAAAATTTGTGACAAGTATTTCTTGTATCTTTTTGCTGCTCTGTCACATTGCCAGCTGATGTCTGCAGTGTACTTAAGTCTGTCTGATGTGTGCTGTGATTAGACATTATTAAAAACAAAACCCACCTTAGAAAAAACGTAATCAGATGTCATGTTGAGAGCCGGTGTTTGTGCAATGTTTTCTTGTGAGAGGGGGATTTGATTAAAAAGACACCTCTGAAGTAAAAAACTTCCAACTGGGGATCCACATGCTTGAACAAACAAGATGGCCTTGCTAAATCTGGTGTACTCCAATTACAAAATGTATATATATATATATATATATATATATATATATTTTTTTTTTTTTTTTTTTTTTTCTCATCAACAGTGGTCTTCAAATTGCTTGTAATTTGATTTCAATGACACCAAAACATTAAACTATTTCATTAAAAATTAACAGGCAAAAAGAAAAAAGACAAAGAAAGACTGAAAATTCTCCACTTTGTAGACACTGCAACCAAAGTTTGAGATTTTTGCTTGAAAATAATTACAATGATTTACTACTTTTCAACTCTGCTGTTGTTCATTTAATGTCAATCAACTTATGAATGAATTGAATGACTGATTCAGCACTTGCTGCATTTTATAACCACTTCTCATTGCAGATGCCAGACCAACTCACAGATATTCAATGTGGTTTGAAGCTAAAATGCTAACCAGACACTTTGACAAGCACATTGCTCTGGTGCTAATATCGGACATCTGTGACTGTGCAGGCAGAGAGGTAGTGTTTGACTGTCTATTTATGTAAGTAATGACAACATAACAAAGCACGTTGACCTAAGTTTCAGGGGACATGCAGTCTAGTATGAACTCCTCTTGCATACTGTGTGTTAGGTGTGTGTACATGCATGTGTTTGTTTATGTATGTGTGTGTGTGTATGTGTGTATGTGTGTGTGTGTGTGTGTGTGCGTGTGTGCGTGTGTTTGCATGTGTGCCTGATCCGGCCATAGTCTGAAAGGAGGAACAATGGCATTCCTGTGCTCTGAGCTCCAGGTGGCTGTGGAAACCCAATCCCAAACCAAGCCTTGCTGGCACACAGAGTGCCGGGAACGCCGAATGCTGCTGCCTCCCTCCGGAGACGCGGGCCAGAATAGAGCTATTGTTCCAAACCAGCTCGGAGCAATAAATGCACCACAGCCACCCGCTAGGACAAACACATACACTAAGAAAAATCAGTACAGGCAAACAGAGTGGATATAAGAGATTTTCATGTTCAGCTTTCATTTTCGATTTCACATACTAGGGAGCAAGATAAAAAATGATCTCTTCCTCTGACAATGATTAAAAACGCAGCAGAAATAAAAAATCTTGGTTGCACTTATGCACGAGCTTTTTAATTGGGAATTTTGTAAAGACTTAACAAATAACATTCCAAAGCATGCTATTATCATGAATGTTGCCACCTGCATTACACAGTGGAAACACACATAACCTGTTACTAACACAAACCCTCTATATGGGTTCAAACCACAGTTACATACCTACACTACAAAGAGTCTTTTTTACTTTTAAAAATGTTGAGGGCCTTCAGTGTCATTACAGGCATGACCATATTTCTTTCCAACCCAAATACTCCCTGTCAATAAATCTATTTCCCAAAGGTTGGCCAAAATGCTTCCAATTCCCATTAATATCAGAACTCACAAGTATGAAAGTGGTGCAACACACACACACACACACACACACACACACACACACACACACACACACACACACACACACACACACACACACACAAAAGCAGTCACATCTGCCAACGCCTGAACACACAGTCAACACACAGGGAGCAGGAAACGCATCATGCCGACTCCACGGCCTTGAAATGAGGAACATGATTCATTTCCTTTCAATGCTGGACAGTCATGCCTTAACACAGGGCTAAGTTCAGACACAGAGCTCTGAGGTAAGATCCTGAATATGACACACATACAACACAGGTCAGAAAAAAATGCATGTACCAAGAAACTGTGAATCAGATGTCAGCAGTGGTATATGTTTCAAGGAAGCAACCACCACACTTGACAGTATTGACCTACATGGTGAAGTCAGTGCTTCTTTTATGCAGTTCAGCTGTAGCATGCAGCTGTTCAAAACATGATCAAAGCCATCAGCTCATGCTCAGGCAGCATGGGACCAATGCTACAGGTAGTGCAAAGGTACAGCAGCTTCCCTCCAGCTACACAGCATATTCTCCTCCTCAACACGAAGAGGAAATGCCACACACACACTCAGGGGAATAAATAATACATGCTTCCCTATTTTCTCCCTTTACGGAACATGACAGATTAGTATAATTGGTTCCCTGTCAATTCGACATCTTCATCTGCTCTACTCTGCAAATGCAGATTCCTGCAGGATTGATAATGAATCTATTTTCTTATCTCATGAGACAATTACAGCATTGCCGACGCGTACTCACTCATACACACTCATTCTGTCTTCTTTCGCTCACAAGAGTGCATTTTTCACACATACACAGGTCGGGTTCCACAAGACCCTTTAAATCATCCCTTAGTGATTGAATTACATGAAATGTAATTAACCTCTGTTCAGCAGAAAATGAGGGCCCTGAAGCACAGCAAGGAGAAAAGAGGTTCAAACTGGCCACAGTCGTTAGATATTTTCATTTTATATACTGCATATAAAACTCTACAAAGTCATCTGACCTCTATCAGGACATTAAAACGACAAGAAGCAACCAGGGGATGATTTCCGGGTGTATGGCTCACCTTATTTTGCAACACAAAAGCTCTGCAACACAAAAGCTCTGAAATGTTGAGAGATAAATGAGAAGGAAACGTCTACCAGGAAGAGTTAACCCTACATGTATCGTAGTCCAAAAACCATTACGATCAACGTTAAACATGAACTGCTTTTCAATTTTTTGAATGGGTGTTATGCTGGTGGTTGAAACAAGTCATATTATTAACTGTCTCCATAGTCATTTGAATAGACCGTTAAGAAAACTCGCCGCAGTCAAATGCGGCATGTGAGAGATAATGTTAACCTGACAGTGGCCCATTCACGGCAAATCGACGGTTAAGAGTAAACGCTAACATAAGATGGCTATAAAGTATTTAAGAGCATCATTTTATCGACTAGGCATTCACTGTTTCGTTCAGCATAATTCAAATTGGCAGTAGAGCAGCAGTTGTCGGCTAATTTGCGGTAGAGTAAAGAGTCATTTTGTGTGTTTAACGGCGAGTCGCATCACATCTAGTTGCTTGGCTGCTTCTGTCAACAAGAACCTCTCTCTGCCATAGCGGCAGTCCGCTGCTACCAGATATAACGTTAGTGGTCCGCTGCCCGGAAAACAAGCCAGCGGTGGACAGTGTTGATGAAAATAAACAACCGTAATGTAGTGCTTTAGATAGAAATTGTTCGCTCACCTTGAGTGACGAGGCACCTCGATCCGCTGCCGTGGCGCAAGACACTGCAGGCTAGCTACGAGGTAGAAAACTGACGCCGTTACGGTACAAAGTATCACAGCTAAGTTAGCGGGCTAGCTAGCTTAGCGGGCTAACGTTGAGGAGGAGAGGGGGGGTTATGGTCCTCTGTGTGTCGTCGAGACGAACCAAAATTTTTTTAAGAAAAAAAAAACAAGCTCGGGATGGGATGCTTCTCACGCTGAACGCGACTACAAGAGCACCGTCCAGCGTCAAGAGGCGGTAGCAGAGGAGACATCCATCTGAGAAGACCGTGAGTATGATTACGGTTCAGGCGGCAGTGCGGCTATGCGGTGTGGTCTATCTCTCTGGGCGGACGTGCTGCCTCTGCCTGGCCTGGATCTGTCTGACGGACTAGAGAGAGAGGGAGAGAGAGGGAGAGGAGCTTGGCTGCTGATGTGTAGAGCAAACAGAGGCAGCATCACTGCTTATCCCTCCCTTCACTACCTCAACCCGGAAGAAATACTTTCACTGATCCCATCCTCTTTACATAGTCCAGATATGACAATGTCACAGCTGCAACGTCCATCAAAGTGGATCTGTGGCAGCCTTCTTGTGTCTTTCTGGATTCATCAACAATATAGCAATAATTTATGTATTGCTCTATTAAATCTGTTTAACAGAAATGCTATACAAATTAAAAATGATGCAAACTGGATTATGTTGAAGAGGAAACTGAACTGCATGAACGCCGATGCCTAATTTAATACGAATCAAGTCAGAATTAAAAGTCAAACAGTCAGATAGTACTTATAGCCTTACATCACACCTAAAATGAAAACAAGAGGGTAAACCTTGCAAGTTAACCTTGTTTAAAGCAGAGAAAGAATATCTTAAAGGACAACCATATAGCAGACAGGGGGGCTGCTGGTTCACATTTACAAGACAGGAATTTCAAATGGTACTTTTACGTTCAATAACTTATTTTTTTTATATGCAAAATAAGAAAGAAAACCTAGTTATAACCATGTAAAACATAAGTGATGTGGCATAAGTGCTGTCAAAAAGTGAGAGAAACAACATGGGTAACCGATTAATGAAGTTAACATATCATTCAGTAAGTCATGCCTGTATCAAAGAAAAATTCAATACCTTGTCATTCACTTTTTTCACATGAGTGGGCAAAAGAACACATTTGCACAAACCTCAATGGGACAAATAGCAGCTGAAAAGTTTATGAGATTGTTTATCCTGTTTAAACAATGTAAAAAAAATGTATAGAGCTACAAAATATGTGCACCTCCATCCTCTCCTACATGTGTTAAATGTTCATATTTGAACAAACCATGCAACTCCTCATTTTCACTGAAAAATACTCATCAAAAAACAAACAGTTCTTTCAGACTTTTGAAATATTTCACTGCTCACAAAAACAGGATACGAAAATATCCTCTGTGCCTGACATCCTCGCTATATTTCCTCTAATTTCTATGATCCATCCATCTATTTATCTCCAGAAGTTATCAGTCTGTATTAATCAAAGCTGCTTCATGTTGCCAAAGCCTTATCAGGTCATTAGATGATACCATCTTGATCGTTCACGGAAGCTAAATACCTCAATTAATTGGGAAGCTTCAGCACAACTTGGAAGAGGGGGATGCACATGTACTGCTATAGCCTTTTTGGTTCAGTTTCTGTGTAATATAACTGTGATCTGTAGTGTACACATAAACCACAAAGCACTACTGCAACTTTGGAGGTCAGTATGACAGAAGGCCATAACTTTCACCTGTTTTTGTTGGCCACGGCTTGCAAACAAACCATCAATTTGATAAGACCAGAGCATGCTGCTAAGGGCTTGTCATGTATTGCTATAGCCCATATTTAGGATAAAAGAAGGGCCGACAGTATAGAAAAAAGAGAGTTGAAAAAACTGCCTTCTGTTCACGGCAAATGGGATACTCTCAGGTACAAGACGCTATAAATAAGATGTCAACAATATTTTTCACAATTACCTGTTCCATCAGGGGAGAGTTTAAATGTCTTGACTGCAGGCATAACCTTCTTTTTGCCACAATTTATTACCTGAATACAAGAAGCACTTGGGAGTGCTTAGACCGCTGCCAGAGCCAGGCGGAGAAAGCTGCCTGGCTAAGTGAGTTTATTTTCATCAGCTAATACCACTCTATTGACTGCTCATCCACAGGAATGGCAAACTTTGTTCTTGATTGGTAATATAATCTCAGTTGTAATTCTGTGAGTGACTCAAGGTCTACATTATATGATGTGAAAGATATGTTGTCAGTCCACTTTTCCACAGTTACACATTCAGATTGGTTTGTGTCAGCAACACCACCCAACCCAACTGCTGTATGTAATGAAGTCTGTGAACAGCTGTGACTCATTTTTATGACTCAAAGCTCTACCTGCACAGACTAAAAACA
Organism: Ctenochaetus hawaiiensis; assembly: GCA_029783645.1. NCBI lineage: Eukaryota > Metazoa > Chordata > Actinopteri > Acanthuriformes > Acanthuridae > Ctenochaetus > Ctenochaetus hawaiiensis. Next base: position 12,143,961 of record JAPZDY010000025.1, read on the forward strand.
CTCCGCCCAGACTTGATGAGATGTATATCACAATACAGCTGCACTTCTAGGTCTGAGTATGCAGAGTGTATCCAGGACGTCAGATTCAGCACATTTAATAACTGAATACATGATACACAGCCTGTTTGCATTCTCTGACTCACAAACTTTCCATCTTGTTATACATATTAGTCATTAAAACCTCTGGAAAATTATCTCAGAACATTTTTTTGAGCCTTTCATCATAATCTTTAGTTTGGAAGGGGAAACTTTCTGTCCGCTGCTTTTGGGATTCACAAATTCCACTTTAAAATTGTGAAAGTTTTGATAAGACAACCAATTTAATTTGTTAGATTTTTTTTTAGAAATAATTATTGTTCACATTTTTTAACAGCGGCTGTAACATAGAAAGCACTTTGACGGACAAAACAAAAGCATGACATTTAGATAGTATTGGAATAGAAACAAAAGCAGCAAAATGTCAGTATAAATAAACACAAATAAAAAGAATGGAGCATAAACAGACATTGCATTGAAGCAACTCTATAAAATGCCTTTTTTTTAAAAAAAAAGAAAAGATTGATTCAAAAGAGGTTACCTCTAGCTGGAAAGAAAACTCATATGGGGTCAGCATTTCTGCTATGTAGTTTGGTGCAAGACCAGGATGTGCTATAAAAGTAATCAAATCTTATAATCAATCCTAAAATAAACAAAGAGTTAATGAATAAGAAGCCAGGAATGAGATGATGTGATTTTGTTCACCATTAGATGCACAACACAGGTCAGAGGGGACCCAACTGAGTTTTTGGTTTCTATATCTTCACAATGAATTCTTTTCAAAATTTCAGGTATTTTAGGCATACCTCAGTTAATTTGTTTTAGATCATCATGAGTCCTTCCTTTTTTAAAAATTTCTTTTCTTTAAGTTTGTATTAAAATCATTTTGTAGTTTGTAAATTTTATCTATAGCCATCACACAAATTTGTCAAATAAAATAAATGTTTGTCATCAAGAGTGACTTGGTAACTCTCTTTTTGTTTCACAACTGTACATAATATTTGAATATCAGGGAAAGGTTACCTTGACATTGACAGCCATTACTAATGGCTGTTCAATCCATGTGTAAGCATGTGTGTGTGTTTCTAGTGAGCAGGTTGGCACTTTGCACAGAAGCCCCTACCATTAGTGTATGAATGTATGCACGAATGCTTACTTGTATTGTAAAGGGCTTTGAGTGGTTTACCATCCATTTACCATCTGACCTTGGAATTTATTATTCAGTCACATTCACAGTTCACCCTGTCACACTCAAACTCAATATCACTGTTATCGGTTATCAGTAATGTGTGTATATTTCTGTAAAAAGTGTCAAAGAAACATTATATCATAAATTAAATATAAAATGGTTTGGCCCAAAATACTGTTAAGAATATTATTTTAACAATATTATTATTATAATATGTCTTCATTTTCTTTTAAAAAGTCACACTTGGGTCCTATTTGGGTAATATTTGACCCCTGTGCTTACACATGATGCAGTAACTTTTTCCTCATAAAGTAAAAAGAATTGATTTAAAAATAAGTAAAGAAACACTCAACAATGCATAAAATAATATAGAAAATGATAACTAGGTCATTTTGACCCTTGTTGTTTGTTGAAGAGTTATAACATCATAGGGTTATAACCAGCAAGAAGTCTAGTTGCCGCATTACCCACATTAATAATTGGATTTGACAGAGTTGCTTTTGGTTTTCACCACGAATGTATGTATGAATGTGTAAATTTTCCAGGTGTGTTGGCATAGGTCTGGAGAAGGTTTTTAATGAGACTAAAACTTTAAAAAAAATACTGCTCATGTCTGATTTGATAGCACTCAGGAATGCTTAGAAGAAAGTGGCATGTGATTAAAAAGTTCTAGTTTGTAATACACAAAAAGGAGGGCTCTGGCCTCCTGGCCAAAACACAAATGACACACCTTTGAGAAAGGCAAAAAAACAATCTATAAAATATCAGACAGATATCCAGTTTCTCTAAGTGTGGTGTGAGGTTTAACTGAACATGACTAGGCTTGCTCATACACAGAAATCACACTTTTTATTATGCACAGTAGAATTTACTTACACATGCATGCATGCACACACGTGAGAGCTATCCATCCCCATTACAAACATTGACACCCAGCACCAGTCAATGGCCTGCTGACACAGATCAATAAGTCGTGCTTCAGGCTGTGGCTCACATGTTAGACTTACATACCACCCTAAGTCACTAGAGCAGGAAACCTCAGCACGCTTACATAATCTGATTTTAAATGACATGCCCAGCAGCATGCATTTGTGCATGTGTGCATCAATTTGAAAATCGGCTACACTGTAAAAAT
>JAPZDY010000025.1:12170359-12199350 GCA_029783645.1 Ctenochaetus hawaiiensis
TTTTTTAAATGTTCTTTTGAAAGATTTAGATTTCATTATTTACCTTGAATTTACATGAAGAAAAAGACAGATGTAGTGGTTACTGTAGTTCAACTTACATTAATCTAATATTCGAATAAATGAAAATTGAAAGTCACCAAACGTACAGGGATCAACAGAGATTTAACACTTTTCAGTTTATTTAATAGTGGGTCACGTACCTTCATTGTACAGTAAGAATGAGCAGACACACGGGTGTAAATAATCCTCTGTGGCCTCCGATTTTTATTCATAGATTCAGTTTACTCTAATTTTGCCGGCTCATTGTTGTGTCTGTTGCAGGCTCCTCCCTGGCGGCGCGGTGGCTCATGCATATTAATGAGCAAAATCTGCATAATTAGATGCAGTGTTATCATAATAATAAAGGCTTACAGTATATAGTATCTCTTATAGGATCCCAGACCTCAGATCAGATTTCTGAGCTTTGACCTAGAAAAGAACAAAGATGACTGTAAAGCCAAGATCCTCTCTGGATCTGCAGCCATGAGCAATAAGAGGCACAAAACTTCATTGTCTTTATGTTGTTTTGGAGCTAAGATCCTCTGTTAAAAACATTAACATGAAAATAAATGTATTTAGAGCATGACAGGAAAACTGTTGCAAGAAGTGCAGTTTTATTGGGCAGAAAGTAAAACGATGCACAGTTTTTGTTCCTGTTGAACTTCATGTTCAGGAACTGTCACATTTGTTTTGACAGAGTTTGTCTTTCACAACGATTTCTTTCCTCTTTATGCTTTTCTTGTCTGTGGTCACTTTTTGGTTTTTCTTTGACTATCTTTTTTCTTTTTTTCCTCTATCTCTTTCTTTCAGATTTTTCTATACCATCCACATTGCTATAATATAGTTCTACCATCTCTTTATTCGCCTTTCTTTGTCTCTCTCCACCTCACAATGCAAGATACACATACACACACACACACACGCACACACACACAAACTGATGATAATTATCTAACCCACAGGGGGGTTGCCAGCTTTGAACCTGGATTTAATGTGCTTTCAGAGTTTCATATTTACTGCAACACTTAAGTCCACTAACTGACATACATACAGATACCATAGATGAAACACACAAAAACACAGACACACACACACACACACACAATTGCACACATACTCAAAATCCCAATGAGACACACGTATGCACGTAAGCACATTCACTCATGAGCTTGTATGGTCAAATTACATGCACATGCATTTAGAGAGACACGCACATACACATACACCGTACACAATACATACACATGCACATAATCCCCTTTACCCCCCACCTCTCTGTCTGAAACACGCACACACACTCACACACATGCACACACAGACCCCACCATACAGACACACACACACACACACACACACACACACACACACAAACACACTCTGGCTGTGTCCTGTGGTCTGTGTGTGCTGATAAGGGTTTAATCCTGATTGGAGCCTCAGTAAAAGGCTTTGTTATGAACACTAAATAGACTGGCCCTCGGCGAACACACTGGGACACTGCTGATAACATATACACGTGTGCACGGACAAACTCAAAACAGATGCAAATAAACACAAACAAGTGCACATATACATATATATCCAACTCACAATGCATAGAAATTAAGGCTCTACATGTTAAATACCTGTGCAATTTTACTTATACCTACACATCAGTGTCTTGTGCGCTCACACACATTTACACTCCATTAAATCTCTCCCTAAAATCGTATGCATGCATACGTGTCAATGTGTGTGCTTAGAGTTTATCAGTGGCTTGATAAAGCTCTGGAGAGCGGTAAGTGTTGGCAGACCCCAGACTGAATACGCTGTAAATAGACTACTAATAGAGAGAGAGAGAGAGATTAGAGGACTGGAGGAGAGGACAGTAGAGGAGAGATATGAAAGAGAAGAGGAAGAGGAAGATGAGAGAGGAATATTAATGTCAGCAGAGCCATGTCTTAACTCAGTCTTTGACCAAATATGGGAGGAACCTCCACCACGTCACACCTGTAGCAGCAGAGTTAAATTTAGTGGAGCTCTTACATTATGATGTGAGAAGGTGAGATGCATTTATTTGCCTTTTTATTACTGTACCTACACAAATTTGTTCACTAGCAAACTTCTCATATAGTAGCAGGTTATTTTTCGATCAAACACGAGACAAATTCATTATTTTTGGAATGAATTATTTTGATGATTGTATTGATATTAAAACCCAAATACAGTATTGGTTGTATTGATACTCATTGTATCAGTCGACACACCCTGTCTCATTATGTCTCCTGTTTGTCTTTATGGTCAACAAACAAATGGGGGAAAAATTGTACTAATAAAGTGGATCTCATGGAGAACATCTCGCCACTGTTGCTCCTCATCCCTCTATTTTTTTTTGTCCTTCTTTCTCTTTGTCTTTACATCCTCCTACAATTCCAGACTCATGTTTTAAACAGAAAGTGCCCTTTAAATGATCTCTGAGCAGCCCTAACCTGTAATCTTTGATAACAGATGCCCAGCTTAACCTCCCCTGTGCTGTTTCTCTTCCTTCAATTGACTGTCCGGTCAGTTAATCAGCAGATCCAGTCCCTTCCTGAGGTCACAAAGGCTGTGGGACAGCTGCTCTTGACCTTTCATCAATGACCTTTCTCCTGCCCAGGGGTCATTAGATGTATCCCAGTATCATTACAACCATCCCCAGAGGTCAAACTTGAGGTCAAGGCTGCTCCTGGAGGTCAGAGGTGAAAGGTTGCCACTCTGCCATCAATAAAAAAACAGGGTTTTAGGTCTATTGTTGTCTACAAGTAGTGACAGGCAGAGATGGGGGGGTTCGCTCCCACGGGGGCACATCAGTGGGATGAGTAGGACTGTAGCTCGTCCTTTGTTTGTTTGTATGTGACAGTTTTTTTTAAAAATACATAATACATTATGCACCACAGCTGCACTATGTGTTGCCCTTTTGGCTGTTGAATCCTTTCGCTTAAGATGAATGTTCACCTTGTGGTGTTCAGTCAGATGTGGCAGCTTTTTCAGCCACACAGGCTCTGCTGATTCGGTCCAAAGGTTTTTTTTTTGTTTTTGGACACACACACGCACACACATACACACACACACCATCATCACTGTCTGGGCTGCTTTCTTTCCCTGCCACATGTCCTCAAATTCTGTTTCCTTTTCCTTTTTTTGACATCCAATCCAACAATCAGAAATCCTTTCAAAAAACGCTACTTGAAGTTAAAAATCTAACAGCTCTGGATTTTAATGTGGACAGAAACACAGAGCTTTTTAAAAATGCTGACGTATGAGGGCAGTTTAATCTCAGGTATCTGGTTGTCAGGCATATCTGCAAAATTAGGCAGTGAAAAAGAGGGAGATCTTTGGTCGACTGGCAGATGATTTACCCATAATTCCTCTGTCCCCAGGTAACCCCACACCACAGATTAACTTCATACTAAATGTGTCAAAGCGAGGGGTTCCCCTCTGTGTCTCCACAGCTTCTCTGCATTTAGCTTAACATAGTTGCATAGTCTAGTAACATTTCTCCCTCCGTGCTCTTTGTTGAAAACAGCCTAACATATCTTGGTATGTATGATGAAATATGTGATGTTTGATGGCTTGGCTAGCAGTCTCAGAAGGAGAAGGTCTTACACAAAGTGGAGTGATTTTTGGAAAATATTTCTTTTTCTTAGAATCTGTTTTATTCATTTTAAGCAACAAACTGTGGAGAGGAGGGCTTGAGCTAAAGCAGTGAAGTCAGGCAGTATCATGCTCAACTCTGGGTTGGGTTGCAAAAACAGTATCCCTCTAAGACACTGAGAAACACCCATTTGATTTCATCTTACTGTGAAATCTGGATATTAACAGGTGAAATTACCAATCTGAAGCACAGCAGGAGAAAGGGCCAAAAACTAGGGAGACACCTGTGTAAATTGGAAGTATTGGCGGTATGGTAATGATATAAGACACATCCAAAATGGCTTTCTCTCTCTCTGGTACAGTCTGCTCTTCATGTTCATTTAGGAAACAAACAACCAAGCTTCAAAACTGTAGAAAATTAAATTCAAATGTTGCACGGTTGTTTAGGTTCACAGAGCCTGTGAATACCCACAAGAAGAGCCTTCTGGTGTCCTGCTTTTTGAGTTTCTTTGTAGCCAACAAACTGATAATGCGGATGGAAAACTTTGGAGTGGCATTTTCAAATTGTGGGCACGGCCTCGATCACCTTCCTGCTTGTTTACAATCTTGGCTTCGTTGCTTTTCTCTTTCTCATTCAACTTTTCCCTCTGTTTCATTCTCACCTTCATTTCCTCATCTCCTTCTTCTGCGTGTGATTGTGACCCCCTCTACCTTCCCACCCAACCCCTCCCTCTGTGTAACCTTGCGGGGTAAAACTCCATTGACATCTGCTTCATAAGTATTCAGGACTCAGCGCCTTTGACATTAATCAGCCTACAGTACATTATCTCCTGCCCTCCACCCCCTTCTTTTTGCCTCCTGCTCCTCCTCTCATCCCCATCGCCCCTCTTTCACCTCTCTTTTCTCCCCTCCGCTGCTTCTCCTTGCCCCCCTTTCCCTCCTCTCTGCTGTCCCCTCCTCCCCTTCTTCCTCCCCTCATATCATGCGCCTCAGCCTTCCGTCCTGTTTTCTTATCGTGTTGTGATAACCAGGAGAGAAAAGGGCATTACTAAGTATGTATGTTGCCTACCTGAACGTCTGGCTATCGAGATACTTTGTCTATATGTTGGCCTGCTGGTTTTGAAGAGCAAGACAGCAGCTTTAATAGAGCAGTCACAATACAGCAAGGTCAAACCCAGCGAATAAGATTAGAAAAGATTTTTGAAAAAAGATCAGGAGTCCAGCAGACGAGCAAATATTTATCCTAAATTTTGCTTTGCTTTGACTGGATGTTTTTTGTTGTCTTAATCTCCAGTTGCAAGAGGTATATTTAAATGACAGACTTGTATACTGATGACCTGTTCAAAGTGACTCTTGCTCTGTGCATGCTGGGATAGGATCCAGCCCCCCATGACCCTGAGTAGGATAAGTGAGTATGGAAAATTGATGGATGCATGAATCTCCTAACTACATCTTTGCTTCACCGATGCGGAAGAAATGTATGACAGAACCCTGTATAATTTTTCTTCCATTCTCTTAGAAAACATTTTTCAAATGGCTAATGTAACAGGGTTGGGCTTCCTTTGTACAAGTAGATAGCAAGCTTTCTCCAAACAGGCAACACAACTGACGAAGCAAACCATCTGCATGAGCATTCTGACCTCACTGGCAGGAATTATTTTTGGAATTGTTCATTTTTCCAAACCACAATTGTATTTAAAAGTAACATTTGTTAAGTTTTTTTGTGTTGAAACTTCCATTTCTGCGGTCAAGACTTGTTTAGTTTTAGGTACAAAAATAATAGGTTAAGGTTAGCAAAAGGTCATGTTTAGGCTTAAATATCTCGTTTTTAGGTTTTGGTAACATTAGGCACAAACACCTTAGTTTTGGTTGCAACAAAAGGCTTTATAATGTGCAGATGATTGCTAAAATTACCCATCCTATTGCCCATCTGACATTTGGCACTGACATGCTTGCAATTTTTTACTCATCTGTAGTAGGACTGGAGCATAAAGTTACACAACTGGAAGAATTCAGGAATGCACTACATTTTTCCACAGTAAAATGACTGGCGTCATAACTTCCTCTTCCCATCAATGCCAGAATCCCTCTGGATGTGTATCTTCTCCCAAAGTGTGTTTAAGACCTGAGTTCAATTTAGGTGAACTGGTGGAAAATCTGTGTAGCGCATGCTGCTACAAAATCCTGAAGCTTCTTGAGAGAGAGTGCAAGTGTTCCTTTAAATGGAAATAATGGCCATGATCTGCATAATGCTGAACTTTGTGCTTTTCATCATGTAACTCGAGCACTTATTGCTCACAAAAAGGGAGAATATAACCACAACAACTGAAAACAGAATGGGGATTGAAGGAAGTCATAGCCGGCCATCCGCAGAGCATGAACTTCCAATTTCCAGAAGCCTTTAGACACTACAGAATCTCTGAATGCTATACAATATAACATAAAGGGGATATAGTGCATTAAATGACTTTTAAATTCCTCTGGAAAAAAGGAAAACAGCTAATGCCAACATTTGTACTGTAATTCTGTAGTTTGTAGAAGACTAAAGGGAGATCGACATGAAAGCGACTGTGGTGTGTATATATCATCACAGACAGACTATTCTAGAAGGAGTAGATTATGGGAGTAGATGAGGACAAGGTGAGGTGTATAGCTGTCACACAGCGCTCAGATTAGCTTGGAGGTGTGATGTATGCCTCCGCTGCTAGCTAACAAGGGATTATAAAGCTTCACATAATCCTGGATGGGCGGGCTGGCTCAGAACTCTCACTGTTACTGCATTAGCATTAAGCATTAATAGTGCCCTAGCATTAGTGTTAGCAGCTAATAGTGTCCCAGAATACATTAACAGCTAATAATGCGATGCTGTAAGATTAGCATAAGTTATAATAGTGCCGTAGCATGCATTATGAAGGTGTGTGTGTTAGAGGACAGGATGTGTGTGTGTATGTGTATTTGTGAGTGTGTGTTTGTGTGTGTGTGTGTGTAGATGGTGTGTGGGTACCTGTGCATCAGTGCCAATGTTGTGCATAGGAGTGTGCATCAGCATATAATAGAAAACGTACAGAGAGACAATAGAAGGTTACTGAAGACACTGAAGGAGGTGGATGGAGGCCACATCAGGTGAGGGTTTTAACAGAGTGTGTAGCAGCATGCATTAGTTACAGCAGACACTGATGCAGCAATCATACACTCACACACAAACACAAGGTCATCTCACAAAGGATATGCCAGTTTCTCATACGCCACAGGAAGGTCGATTAAAAAATTGAGGAGAATTGCATTAACAAACTTAAGGATAGCACATTAGCACAGTAACACACTGACCTTACTGAACGTTTAGGTGAAACATTGTTTACAATGAAACCTCTAAACACCAAAAAATGAAAACAGCATATTTTTAATCTGACTCTGCTGTTGGCAAAATAACATAATGTGTCAGAGTTTTATAAAATGGTTGCTTATATTTTAAATACAGAACAAATTTCTTTAATCATTTTAATGCCTGCAACCTTTAGGGTCAGGCTTTAAGGCCATGGAATATTCAAAACAAACTAGTTCATACAAATTATCTTCCAACCTTGTTTGTAAGAACTGTTTCAATGACCATTCTTAATGAGTTGTAGGGAGGAGTGAGGCATGATGATTGTGTAAATGGTGACAAGAGCAAACACTTCCAGACAATTCCTCTTTTAAAAGGAACAGACGGTGTGTGAGTAATTATGTGAACAAAATCAAAGAAAGCTCGAGAGGAAAGTAGACACTTTCTCACATCAGCTAACCAGGCCAATCACTATGTCAGACATTTGTCAGGCTGAGGAAGTTGTTCAACCTTCTGAAAAATAACTTTGGTTTGTTTCCTTTGAGGTTTGGGTTGTTTGGGTACAAAATACTCGGTGATTGAAAGAGCACAGTTTGGGTTAAAAAATTGATTAAAGTCGGAAACAAGGAAAATATAATATAGATCTTAACAAAGCTTTGAACAAACATCAAGCAGTGCTGTTTTTCTTTTTCTTATGCATCTGTGTTCAGCACTCTTGTGTAGATAGATAGATAGATAGATAGATAGATAGATAGATAGATAGATAGATAGATAGATAGATAAAAAAAGCTGTTGATGTCTGGGAAATGAACTCTGGAGCTGTCAATAAGGAAGGAAAAGGGTTGGAGCACAGACAATAAAAAACAGAAAGAGGCAACACAGACAAAGGGGAAAATATGAGAATAAATGCAGAAAGAACAAAACAGACAAAGAAAAGAGATGCAGACAAAATGCAGAAAAGGGGAAGAAGACAAACATTTCAGAGAAAGAGGTATAATCATGCAGCTATTCAGTGGAGTCATTATCGGGCTGCAGGCTGTTCGGTTCTTTACAGAATAACAGCAGGGGTTCAGAGGAGCTTCGAAACCACCCACAGATACACACCGACAAAGGTCCTGCCAGCTACAGTACTATCTTTAGCCACAATTTTTTAAGTGGCATACAACTCAATCTCAGTGTTTCTCCCCATAACTCAGGGAAGTGGAATGAGGATTTATGAACTTGCAGATTAAACTGTATATTCCTGAGGAGGTGTTGAGCTCTTGAGGAGGTGGGTTTGATGCTTGCTGTCTTTTATTCTTAAATGATTAAAGGAAAAACAGGCAAAGAGGGAGAGAGACAAGGAGACAGAGAGACAGACTGATTGGTTAATTGCTGGTATCAGATGTTCATGGATAACATATGTTAATTGCTGCTGTTAATGATGCCATAGATTACTGCATTAGATGACAGAGGATAACCCAGACAAAGGGCAGTTTGTTTGTCTCACACTCACCTCCCAAGGTGCTTGAAATCAAAGTGCTATTAGAAGTGCATGTAAGTATATGTGCGTGTGTGTAAGTGTATGTATGAAAAATCCAGTGTAATTGCCCTGTCTATCCATATCCGCCCACAGCACCATGTGGGACCCCGGCTAAAGTGGCTGCCACTGCTTTAGAAATAACTCTCTAAATGGCTGGAGGGAGTAGTAAAATACCCCATTGTCTCCATGGTCACATAGCTCAGCCTTCAGGGACCCATTTACACACTCACTCCAACAAATAGAGGGCACTGGAATCCTTTCTTTGTGCACATTTGTGGGATTTTCAGAGAAATGCAATGCAGAGATTTTTAGTTGAAGATTTTGGAGCGACACATTAGAGTTCACTCTTTGCACAGTGGACCTTTCCTTTAATCCTTAGAAAACCCAAAATGCCTGGTCTGTTGTACAAGAAGTATGCAATTTGATTGCATCTACCTTGTTGAAGGCGTATCTTGACATTTTCTATCTAAATTGGTTTCATCCAGAGAGCAAGTAGAGAGAGGGAGTTTTCACATTTGGTGCTCATTTGTCCAATAACATTTGCTATTGCTAATACTTATATTAACCCTAACCCACTGGTTCACATGTAAAGGAATAGTTCAACACATTATAGTGCTGATTAGCTTTGATTCAAACCTTCATTACTACTCTCATGCCTGTGCATTAAAACTGCGGCTAAAGTTAGAAGGCAATTAGCTTAGCATAAGGACTGGAAGCTGGGGAAAAAAACCTGTCTTTATCAAAGATTAAAATTGCATTGTGTTAAAAAATGGGTGCAGCATATGTTTCTTTCTGACCTTAAAATGTTTGCCTCCACATTCACCTCTTTTCATCTGTTTTTCTCTTTCTTTGTCTCCATTGCTCTGAGAACATAATGAACCTGTATAATTGAGCCCACATGCGCATATATATGCAAATTCATAGAAACACTTGTATAATAGGTAAATCCTCATTGCAGCTCTTTGATGTTTGTGTGTTTAATATTTGCATATGAGCAGAAGTGAACATGCCTTTGTCTATAATGTGATTCATTATGCATTTTGCTGAACATCGGACACTCAGCATCTATCAGGAGTAATTAATCAAATCCTGTCATCAATCTGTAATCGTTTACATCTCCGCTTCTTACTATACATCTGTCTGGCAATATGAATAGGTGTGTGTGTGTGTGTGCATGTGTGTGAGGTGTGAGTCACCTACACCATCTGGAGTACAGGAGAGTGTGCAAGAGCATGTTGCGACACAGAGGGGGTCCTCTGAAAACACACAGACACATTCTAACATCCCCCTCAAGCTGCAACGAGTATCACACGCACACACACACACCCACGAACAGATTATTGTGTACTAAATGAAATCACAGCATACATCTCACATCTGTGTCTCACATCTCTGTTACATGCTTGGAGGTGTGTGTCCAGTGCATGAGAAGTGCTGCTGAGAAAGGAGTCCCTCATTTCAGGACGGCGAAAATAACAAACACCCCTACTCTGCACTTTTTTGTAACACACATCTTTCATTCCAGCTTTGAGATTAATTGGATTGTTGACACGCAGATATGAAACTACAGGGAGAGAGAGAGGAGGAAGAATTTCAACAGAGGTCTCATACCAGAAAATTTGTGATTACTCAGCATATGCATCAGACCAAAATTTTTATATATTTGCATCATAGTAATAATTGCATTTGTCCATTGTAGGCTGTAGAAATCTTGATTCATGATTTGACTCAGTGTATGTGCTCTCATCACTGGATTTGTGACTTTGCAACAAGTCCTAATAATAAAAAAAAAACCAAACAAATAAGTATTTTTGCAGTCTTGTTCCTAGATGGCACCAAAGTTTTATGAACCCTGAAGGGAACCGGTTCAAGCACTTCAGCTAATTTGGTGGATAACAACCTTCGACAACTAAAACCACTGAGCAAGGTTTAAAAGAAGACCACCTTTATGACTACAAGAAACCTGAATGGACTCAAATTGAGTCGATTTAATTTACAAAGTTGGAAAAACACAATTTTGCCTCAAAGGGCTTCATGTTCACTGCAACATACAGCACACTTTCTCCTCAGACCCTCAGTCAAATCAATCAAATCTACTGTTATGATTGTCTGGCATCAGAGACCCTCTAACAACAGCATCTTCAAAGACAAACACTACATTGGGGGCTGTATGGCAGTGTGTGCAGGAGCATGAAAAATCTGAGATCCAAAAGAGCTGTACAGGCACTTAAAGTTTGCTCAGCGGTACTCACACAGACCTCATGTCTTGAAAGAGATGCCAGCATGCCTTTAATTTAGTGAAGTCCCAAGGCAAGAGAGGGCTTAGCTTATAGAACGACGCAGTCTGAGGCTGCATACACACTCGAGGACAATAACCTTGATCATGGGAACTCTTAAGAATTCATCGCCGCTTGAAAGTGTGATTTATGTTTGAAAGAACATCTTTCAGGACACACAGAGAAACACAGGAGGATGCACCACTCATGTCCTAAAGGCAGGGCTTCCCTTGTACACTTTTTCTCTGAGAACACACTCGGTAATGTCATTACTATAATCCAGAGACTTGTTCAGGAACCGTTTCAAAAGCGAGAGCTGCAGCTGGGATGTTTCCTCTTAAAATCAATACAGGAAATAACCTCCCTAGATCAGAGCCGAGTTGTACTGGGAAGTGAAACAGATGCCTCTACTGTACGTGTTGTAAAGTGTGAAGATGCTTCAGAGAGATGACTAGTGAGATGACTGCGATGAGAGCCTGACACGTGCAGGAGGCCGGCATTGACTATGAATGCAGTCACAAAGGGCATAGAAACACAGAATTCTGCATTAGAGGAAATATTAAATGAATACGGACATTTATTAAGTCTAGTACAGCAAAGAGTCCCCTCTTTGCTTTACATTAAGGGACTGCAAATATGTGTGTGCTTGTGCTTGTGTGTGTGTGTGTGTGAGAGAGAGAGGTTTTTTTTCATCATCTACATAAGAATAAGAGGGCCATGGTATTGTTCTTTCATAAAAAAAAACACACACACACTGCACACACACACACAAACTGGTCTCAGTTTGTCCGTCTGAGTGTGTTGTTTTGTGCAGATGCTCATGTGTATAAGTGCGTATGTATGTGTGTGTGTGTGCCTTTCTCCACACTATTGTTTACACGTTAATCCCAGCAACTCTATTCACCAAACCACCCTATAGCTCCACATGGGGTGAGCATGTGTGCGTGTGTATGTGTGTGTGTGTGTGTTGAGAGCAGACGGTCTATGTATGTGTTGCCATTGTGTTTGACCCCCTGTGGTCCGTCAGTTGTATCAGTGGCCATGCTCAAGGCAATCCTCTCATTTAAATACAATGAAATGGACATTAAAGAAATAATAAACCAGTCAGATGCTCATTTTATTCTCTCAGAAGCACCAGGCAACAGAAGCACCGATAACTAATGTCTCTTATTGAAACCATGTATGAGTGTTTCACCCAAAAGGTTTGGTCTTCTTTTCATTATACAGAATACATTTCCTTCAGTTTGAAATATAGATGAGAAATATGAGATCTGCTTAAAATTTCTAAACATTTGCCCAAAAGTTTTCAGCATATTTTGCACGTGCTTTGGTTGCAAAAAATGTCCAAATATCACACCATCACACCTGATGAGGACATGATAAAGAGAGAAGAATAAGATGTTGTAGTAGTGACCATCATTCAGCTTTAAGATGCAGGAATGAACTGACCACAGTTCATTCCTGCATCAGTTGATCATGAGGTTGATCATGAGGTGTGTGTTTCTGTCATTTGATTAGAAATCTTGTTCCTAAAGGAAACATTAAATAGGATGGCCTCACTGCCCACTATATCAGTTTAGCTCGTCTGCCCTGAGGCGAGCAAAGACAGTAAACTGGAGACAGAATGTGGTGACATGCTGTAGGATTTACGAGGCAGGCAGACGGGCGCATTGCAGTAAGAGAAAAGGAGGAGACAACAGGGCCGAAGGAAAACAAAGCCATACTCAGATTAAAAATTGGAGAAGTGATGTGCATGATTTGAAGTTTTGTTCTGTTTTTGCTATCAATGCTCAACAATGTCCTCATTTACTGTTGAAACAGCCTTCCTGTTATATTACAAAATTTTATCCGATAGCATTTAGGAAGTGAGATCTATGAGGGGTGATTAATAATTTCATATTCTAAGGTAGAAAGAGTCAATTTTAGCAAATCTGGCTTATTTATTTTTCAGCATTGTCCCTAAATACATTTACAAACTTAGTCCAGTGAAAACTGAGTGTACCAGTGTCTTCTTTTTTAGAAGCTGGTTTCTTTGACCTCCTGTGGTCAACAGTAGCAATTGGGTCGAATCCAAAAAAAAAAGCTACTGAGCTCCTTCTTCATCATGGGAAGGAGGTAGTTCTCTATGGGAGCTAAATCAGGTGTGTAAGGAGATTTTCAGATGAGTTTAAATCTGCAAAATGACAGCATGAATGTCGCCCATTTTCTCAGACAGTGCTGACTTGCAATTTTAAATCACTGAAAATAGAACAAAAGTTATTAACTTAAAACTTTCTGCATGACTTGAACTGCACATCCATGTTATTTTATATTCAAAGTATTTTTTGTTTCTCTCTTATGAGCAGACATTTGCTGCCCATAATGGCCAATTTACTTAAAATAATAAAATAAAAGACCTACATTTATTAAGGTTCATTAAAAGAACCTATTTATTAGCAAGCCCCCTGATGCACATTGCTACTTTTAATTAGTGCTCTAATTAAAGCAGGTGTACTGAAAAGGTCAAGCAATTACTGTTTATTAGACAGAAGCAGACCAGGTAGATGAATATGTACAATACACTGGTACCAACTACAGGTGCCTAATAAGTGATAGATATGTAGGCTGTTTCTAGTCAGATCAAAAGTCACACGTTTCTAAATCCTCTTGTTTCACTTTGCTGATATTTTCCTCCGTATAATTTCCATGAGCACTCATACTATAAACTACAAATATCAAACATTTCATGTTATTAAATCTGTTTACTGAAATAAGATGAGAGAGTCGAGGGTTGAGCCGCTCAATTGGCTGGAAAACATATTTTCAACTGCAACTGTAGCTGATTATGACTCACTATTAAATAACAGTAATATTGCACTAATCCACATGATATTTGTGTTACATTACAGAGTGAGTCAGTGGCATAAGAACTGTGGCTGCAGCAAAGTTTTTGTCTGAGGGAATAAATGTGACATAAAGCTAACATTTAATGGTGCCAGAACTTAAGTTTGTTAGCAGTGTCAAGTTACCAAATTTGAATACTATAGAATCAGATTTTGCAGAGGTTAAAACTGGGAGAATTGCTCAAATGAGAGACAAATAGATTTTGCCACTGCTGAGAGAGGAGACAAAATGTAAAGAGCATTAGTATAGCTGCTCTTTGTCCCCGGTCTGTCTCTTTACCCTTTGTATCTAATGAGTTAGGTCTGCCAGACAAAGATGTGGTGTGTGTGTGTGTGTGTGTGTGCGTGTCTCTATATGTGTGCAGTCCCAGTATTAGCCAGTTTCTCCCTGTGGACTGTACTGTGACAGTTAGATGGATGTTCCCCTCAAACACCAGCTGATTACTACACATGCAGTCAAAACATACAACGAAAGAGCTGATTAACCATTTGTCAAAAACATGCGTTGCACATTCATTGTTCTGTTTTCTAAAATGTAAAACAAACACATAAAGTAGACGATGTAAAGCTGTCAGCTTTGAGCCTGGCCTCGTCTGACATTTGTCAAGGTCTTCAAATCATTACAATCGTGAGAACAGGGACATTTTTATTTCTAGAAAGCAGGAGACGGGCAACTGGGGAACTATAATTTTTGGCCCATATCAGCACACTGTCCCCTCTTCAGATGATGAGCTTAAAAGCTTCAGGAAATCCTGACTCATCGTCATAACTGAAAACTTTGACCTTTCTGGACTGTTTAAGCAAAGAGGGAATGAAGATCACTCAAGAGGGTGAAGAGGAAAAATATTTTCCTTTATAAGTGTGACTTGAAATGGAAAAAAACCCTGCGTGCAAGCTTGATTTCTAGCCAACAAATGCTAAAAGACAATTTATGATAAAACAGCAACAACAACAGACACACAATGAAAAACTCAGGGTCAACTAATACATTTTGTCATGCAGGGATATAACTCACATGTACTGTATCTCTGCAGACTGCCTTTAAGGAGTCTGATTTAGCTAAAGTACTGAAAGTTTTGGACTTTTTCAAAGTTATTTGTGAGTTTCAGCTTGTCCTCTGATTGATGCGAACAGTTGGCCAATTAGCTGTAAAAATCTATGACTGATCCTGGGTCGTAAGTCAAAGCAGCAACACTAAAGCCGATGACCATTCATCAGGACTCCGACTGGTTTCAAGGAAAAGACACGAGTGAGTGCACGACTGCCTGTCCTTTCATTATAAGTTACTGAATCTTTTGACTGGACAACAGATCATAATTACCAAGCAGAATTGCTTCCTCTACATATGGTGTCTCCATCTGGAGACTGTGATATGTGAGACAGCTAGTTATGTAGCTCTCCAAACAAGTCTACGGTTGGTAACTACATCTGCAGCCTGACAAAGTTTATACAGCAGCTCTCTTTAGCATGTACAGCACCTTAATAGTTTGGGTGCATATGTGAACCCCTCAGTAGATCTGTCAATGTCAGCGTTATCACATCATGTTCATTTTGTACCCAGTAACACTGTGTGTTTCTTCTGTTCTCATTTACATATCTTTTATTATATGCATGTAATAAGGCTTTATAGAAGGTTGCATGTGCTTTTCTTTTGTTTCTCTTCATCTTAGAAGACTGTGGCTGCGATTGTTTTTTCAACACCATCTCAGTGATATTGTGCAATCATTTTAATCGTTTCACTCTTGTATTTATACGTGATTAACAGTATAATAAAACTGACGTTGTCTATCATATGTAACACTTTTTTGTTCTTTACATTTCATTTTTCTTATGAAGCAGCAGAGTCGCAGCCCCATAGGAATAACAAACTGGGCACTTAAGACAATTTAAACATCACAAGATAAATTTCAAATGTTAGCTTTGCATGTCTGTAAACATTCCTCTATAAATGAGGGAAGCAAAGCCATAATTAACTCCTTAAATTGCTGAAAACTTTGAAGCATCTCAGTGCCCAGAAGAGCAGTTTTTTAAAGTTCTCTGGTTGTTTTGTGCTTTCAAATAATAATCTTGCTTTTTAATATCTGTTTCTCATCTCACACCATGGACCTCTCGAGTATAAAGTGTGGGCATTCTAAGTTTCTGCCAACTGCAGATATGTTAAATTTGTAAATTTGTAAACATATTACATCGATTTTTCTATGTAACACATCAAATAAAGATAGTTCCCCTTACACATATTAGTCCTCAGTGGAGGGAACAGTGGTAATGTGACAGCAGGGCAAAAGCTAATTTAAAACTACTTCAAGATCTACATAAAATTCTTCCAACAAAAGCAAGTTAATTTTAGTGACTGTTGGGACACTTTCCAGCTGTTGTAATAGATAGCCACAAAAATGGGTACTTTAAGCCAAAATAATCTTTACATAACAATAACCACATGGTTTTTGTGCCTAGACCATAAGCTCAGTGTTGTCACAACACAAAATTGCAGCTCTATCCTCAGAATAAAACGATTGCATTGTACAGATCTGTGGTTTGAACATATAATATCAGCATTTATTCTGGCATTTGGGTCTCATCTCAATATTGTGAGACTGTGTTTATGTGTATTAAGACATTAAAAATAGCCCTTAAAGGTTTTAGTCTTAAAAACTTCATCTCCTTGGCTGAGCTATCTTCTGTAGATAAGAGCTCTTTCTTCTTAGAGCCGCACGGCAGGAAGCCAGATGCAGCACAGATGACCTTTAGAAGTTTAACTTCAATGTAACTTTAAGCTTTTGGCATAATCAGAGTCTTACGGGTCACTATGGACAAAGATGTATTTATAGAGGGGCCACAATATCACATTTTGAACCTTAAAGCAATGTTTTTATCGAACTCTTTAAATGAAAAAAGATACATCTTAAAGAAGTGTAGAAAAAA
Source organism: Ctenochaetus hawaiiensis (assembly GCA_029783645.1). NCBI lineage: Eukaryota > Metazoa > Chordata > Actinopteri > Acanthuriformes > Acanthuridae > Ctenochaetus > Ctenochaetus hawaiiensis. The sequence goes on from JAPZDY010000025.1 coordinate 12,186,932, forward strand.
ATCTAAATTCAAACATCTAAAACACTGTCTCTTTTCCCACAATGACAAATTTAGTTAAAGTCTTGGCTTCCCTGGTTTATGACTCTGGACTTTAATTTGTCATGTTGTTAGATATGTTTTGCAAAGTTGTAGAACAAGTACATGCAAATTCTCTCTTTTTAAAATCAGAGTTATGGTCTATTTAAGGATGAAATTCAAGCAAAATTGTGCAGTGGTTTAGATTAATAGCCATGTGCAGCAGAGCAGGCGGCACGGCTCAGAGCCAACTGCCCCTTCTGCTCACATGGACAGGACCTACAGCCAATTAAAGCCCTGGTTCAGGTTTTGGGCCAATTAGAGCCACTGGTCAGAGTGTTGGATGAGTATTGGTGAGTGCTTTATCCAAAACTTCAACTTTAACCGACTGTGGTTAGCCTGCTTTTCATTTTCCAACCTTCTATTCAAAACATCTGTTTATTTTTTCAAACTATAAATGTATTGTTTTGTGTCAGGAGGTCAAATATGCTGACTAACACACAGTGGGACAGTTTACTCACCACAAACATCACAAACAAACTAGTTATATATCACAGGCTCCCACGTGTAAAAAATCGCACAGTATCTGTACATGGGGGTCACGCCAAGCTGCCCCTGTTGGCTCATCCTGCTCCGTCCTGTTGTGGACAAGCACAGGTCGAGGCTTTTAGCCAAGAGCAGAGAGAAGAGCCATCAGGAGTCACTTGAGCCAATAAGACCCTCTGCTCTGCAGTCGGAGCCAGACAGAGAGGTCAGGCCAGGGTCAGGTGGTCAAGACTGGGGTCAACCATCAACAGACCCCCTCAGTGACCAGCAGTAATAAATTTCACACACACACACACACACATGAACACACCCTCTAATGACTGGCAACCATGTCCAGCAGTGACCAGTGACTGTGACTGATTCTCTCTGCTGCCCAGACCTTCATTTATCACACGACCTGCCCTGATTTGAATGAACAGCTCGAAAAGCTGTTTGGAAAGAGCTCCAAACATCTTAATAATGCACTCAGCACCAGGCTCTTTTACGAGTGTACAAACGCCACAGTGTGAGATCCATGTGTGATTACTTGCATGAACTAAGTACAAGCTCACAGAAATCTCAACAAGATAAAAAAAAATGATAAATGGTGATGTACCGTGAAGACACGAGGAGAGGGTTTAGTTTGATGCTAATCTTTTTCTCTCTCCTTTCAGGTGGCCTCTCTCAATAACACATCACAGATTCAAGCAGCTTAAAAGAGCAATCACAGAACAATTTAACCTCCCCTGCTTCTGTGCTCACACTTGCAGCGCGTGTGACGCCACAGCAGAAGTGGCAGTAACTGCCAATTCACACAGCTCCCACTCGACGAATTCCTCACAAATGATAACTTTCGGGCCCCCTAGCGATAAAGTAATTTCTCCATCTCTCCTGTCGGGGGTTTGGGGAACGGCAGAGGGCTGTGATAATCTCATAAACAGAAGCTGTGTAGATATGGGCCATCTATTATGGCCGGGAACAGTAGCGTAGATAGCAGCATTTATTATCTGAGACAGCAGACAATACATTCTCATTCTGTGATACTACTGCTGACAGACACAGAGTGATCCATCTTCACCGACTGAGCGAAGAGAGAGGAGGGAAGAGAGAGGGAGCGACAGATGGGTGGGGGGATGAGTGAGGTAAAGGAAGAGTGAGAGGGGAAAGAGGAAGAAAGTTAGTGTGTATAAAGACAGGTATGAAGAGAGGGAGGACATGTAGAGGAGACTTATTATTGCCCTGTTCTGCATTGGCTCTGCTTCTGTCCACTGTGGTTATTACAGTACAGTCTGAACACACACAGACACACACACACAGAGGGGCTTTTCCACTGGTTGGTGAAGCAGACAGCGCACCAGTTTGCTGTTGCCTGTGGCTATAGCTAAATAAATAAGTAATAGGTATACTGGTCTTCTTGCTAGGCTGTTATTTTACTGCTAATACTAATATTTTAGTAGTGCGCCCACCCAGCCTCAGTCTGGCTTTCATACCTGTGATTTTCCCAGACTGTAGCTGCTGTATTTAAGGTGGCACTCTTAAAGCATTACATGAATCACATGCACATTATGAGAATATTATTATTTTATAGTGTAATTAAAGTGTGTTTCAACAAATGGAAGCTTTAAGACTTCAACACAGTAGATGAGACATCACTTGTAGTACATAACATGCTACATAGCTGAATGCCATGATTTGATTTTTACAAGTAAGCATACAACGAAGAAATTGTCGCTTTTTTGTACTTCACTCTACTTTTAACAACAACAAGATGTGATTGTATTAATCTCAGGAACTGGAGAGAAAAAGAAGGGACGAACACTTGAAAGCAGTATCAGGAACACAACGTACAGACAAACATAAAATATCTGCTTGTAATGTTAGAGAGTGCTTTTTGAATTAAGTGGACACTTTCTTGTGATATGAGCCCAGAGAAATAAGAACATATGTAATAAATGGTTATTTCATTCAAATGCATTTGAAAAAAATAATAATAAACTATTTTATCATAAAAAAGGTGACTTTCAAAAAATAATTTGCAATTTTGTGAAATATGCTCACTGGCTTTCTTTCTGACAGCTTAAAGAAAAGATTGATGTCACTCTCAAGGTCAAAGCAGGAGGCAACTAGCTTAGCTTAACTTAGCATAAAGACTAGAAACAAAGAAAAGAAAGCTAGCTTGGCTTTGTTTTTGTTGCCTGTCAAGTAATGAAATCCATTCACTAGAAACTCTCAAGCTCATTCTACATTTTATTTTGAACAAATGTAAAAAATATCATGCTTTCATAAGTAGTGACCTGCTATAACTATTCAAAGACAAACAACTTTATACCTCCCCTGAACTTCTGATCGGGGAGTCTCTGAAGTCACTGCTGTTGTTTGCTCATGAACAATTGCAGCACACAAGTCCTTGTAAGACAAACTAGTGTTTTTTTTACATTTCTGTTTGTGTACAGATTCAGCAATGATACAAGTGAGGTACTGATTGGTTTATTTTTGAACTTTCAACACAATCAGGCCATGGTGGCTCTATTTCCTGTCTTGATGCTAAGCTACGCTAATTGCCTACAGGACAGGCACCAGCTCTGATCTGGTAAGAAAGTAAGCAAGCACATTTCCCAAAATGTCAGCACATTTCTTTAAAAGATTTTGGACCAGGCAGGTTTTTTTAGCCTTGACACCAATGGACACAACATGGTAAATAATAAACTTTTAATTGATCCCTGCAGGTTTCTGGCATCCGTGTATGGTGAACTTATGGAGGTAAGGGATGTCTTGGCAGGAAACCTGCATCTTCAGAGAGAAGGAGCAGAAAGAAAGAAAGAAGTAAACAAACAAACAAGCATAAACAGAAAGATAATGATAGAGAAGTTGGCAAATAGATGATAAGGAGTGAGACAGCGTGGGGACGATGGAACAAGTCCAGGTGATATTTTTATTTGTTTCTCAGATTCTTCCATTAACTCAGAGGTTTGAGCGCAGAACAGGTATAAACACAGAGAAATCTGTGGCTTATTATCAGTGTGTAATGACAGATGAGAAGAGATGCAATTAGAATGAGCCATATGGATGATCATATGGTCATTTTATAATTAGCGCTATTTAAAATAGAACACAGACTTGCTTGAAACAAGAGAAAGTGCCGGTTAATTTACAAATAACTTTTAAAGTGAGTGATTTCATTAAATTAACAAAGAGTGCAAGAGAGGAATTTCAGTTTAAATCTTCTGCCTCTTCAGGACTCAATCCTAATCACTCGCTATCATTCAGAAAGTTTGTACACAACTTATTGATTTGGTTCATTTGTCATACATTATGACCAGTCCAACCCTCATCTCTGTTCTGCATTTGCATTGTGGCGTTACTGACCTCACTGTTCAGATGCTGTTTTGTCATTTTTATCATTTAAAATCTGATTTTAGTTTATTTGGAATACAAACAGTTTCCTTCCAGTGAATAAAATTAACTGTTCATAGTCTATTAACAACAACTTATTGATTAAACTAGTGTTTCTTATTTCATTTTTTTAAACCTTTTTTAAATTCATTCTTCTTCTTCGTCTGTTACACTGAGATGCTCTATGAGGCCCCAAAACAGAAAAGCCATACAAACTTGTCTGCAAGTATTGCTTGAGATATAGAGAAACTTAACATTACACTCAGCAAACTTGATTATTGCTGTGATGTACTTGTGATGTACAATGAAAATAAAAATACTTTTCATATACCCTTTAAATTTAAAATTCGAGATTTAAGTTAATCATCAACTGCATTTGTTGACACCTCTTGCTTTTATTAAACCAGAAAATTCTGTCAATGTATGAATAAATATTATGATGAAAAATAAAGTCCTTTTTTAATAAGAATAGGTGGAAAGACCTGTCCTTTAGTCTGATGATATGGCAGTGGATAGTTTCACATCTCTTTCCACATGGCAGCAGGATGAACAGGCTGCAGAGGTGAGTTTTGTCTTTTAATTTTCTTTGGCAACTCACCGATGTGATTTGTTGCGTTCCTTATCAAAAGTTTATGTATACATTTAACTGTCTCAGCAATTCATGATGTATTTTTGTAAGTTTGGTTCCTGGGGAGACATAGAATTTCTCTTATGGGTCTCCAGCTGAAAAAGTTTAGGAACCTCTGGTTTGAACAAATAAATGGGAAAAAAAATCTAATTTCGCCACCACTGAGACAGAGCTGTTTATTGTGTTTATGTGGCAATAAAATCTAATGAATACATTTTTTATCAAGAGTTACAGATTTTGCAATATGATACCAATTATGATCCCCATTGTTTAGAGTATTGCTTATGTTTATTATTGGAACATCTACTGTGAAATGTCAGTCAAGAAAACAAAAAGGCTGTTTGCTGTAGAAGCAAAGATCATATAGAAACGAGGAGATGGGCTACTCAAGATAGTGTTCACATGTCTTTCAGTGATACTATCATCATTTTTTCCACTGTCCTTCTGAGGGAATATGTGAAACAACCTATACAGGATAGTTTGTATTTCTTATTGCATAGAGCTAAACATAATTTACTTTCAACAGTGTTCCTTTCCACAACGGAGCTCTTGCCTCCTTGTGATCCATAAAAGGTCACTGCCACACAAAAAGCACACAGCGGCGACATTTTCGCACAACACTCTCCAAACACTGAGGAAAACCCTAGAGACGGCCCTCAGAGCCCCTGTTCCAGCATCAGAAACAGTCAAGTCCTCACTCAACACTCACAGTTCACCTTCTCAAAGCTTTGCCACCTCACCGCTGTAAATGTACTTCTTACCTTCACATATTTCTCCAAAAATATTTTTTTAACATCATTCCTGAGGCTGTACACACTTTATACGAATATACATCATGTTTTTGTGTTGTGAAACTTGAATCAAATCAGAAGTCAAGTTAAACATGGTGACAGAGAGTGTTTGCGGCGCCTCAGAGGGCTCACGCACAAGCTATGAGCCCTCTATGTACTGTTTCATAAAGTAGATACAACATGAACGCCGTCTCAGAAAACAGGGGAAAAGCCTTTCACTTGTTCTGAGGAAACACATTTTGTGAGAATAAAAAATATGAACGTATAATGGGTTCATTCAAAGGTCATTTCATTTCTTCATAACAGGAGTGCGTTTGTGAAATGTTTGCCCTCTGGACGTGTATAAAGATGATTTAGCAGTATTGACAAAACATAAGAACATTTGAACAGAAGAATGTTAGAATAGTAATGTGTTGTCCTGCTGATGAAACATCAGGCCGCTACTGATGCTACAGCACCGCCTCAGGGACACACACACACACATACACACACACACACACACACACACACACACATACAGCCTTTGTGTGTGTCTCTGAGCAGCATCTGTGTGTCTTGCACGGGCCCTACATTGTGGTTACGTGCATCTGCGGTCATGTGATCATGTTCATGTGCGTATGAGTAACTGTGTGTGTGTCTGAGAGACAGATTAGACACAATAGTGGTGTGGATGGAATAAAAGAATGAAACCTGTGATAATATTGGAAACACTCAGAGAGGAGGATGAGGAGGAGGAGGAGGAGGGAGGGGAGGAAGAGCACTGAGCCTCTCAATCCATCGAGGAACAAAGCTGGTTTCTTTTTCTGATTTTTCGATAGAAAAGTAGATCTGATCCGCGTTACCAACAGCACTGAGGCCTGTGAACAGTTAATTGTTTGGAGCATTGAGTAAAAGAAGTTAAACAACATTTAAGAAAACCTGCAGGATTCGTGTTTTTCAGTGATTCTTTACACTGAAACCAAGTTGCCAGAACAAAATGTTGGTGTTGTATGTTTCTACAAACCCTGAGTATGTGAAATCTGAGCAAGTTAAAAACAACAATAGTAACACCTTTACAATACTTATCAAAGTGATGTAAGTTCAAATTACATGCATGCGTTTAAAACTGACTTCTCATCAGGAGGAGAAAGAGTTACAGCAGCAGACCACCTTTAAAGACCACCTTTAACTTTCTGTAATTAATTTTAGAGACCATTAGCACATTTTGCAGCCATGTTTGTGGGTGGTATGGTATAACTTGATGCAGGGTGTTTTAAATTTAAACATGATGTTGTCTGATCTGTCATTTTTTTAAAATCTTAATTTAACCAGACGTTACACGTTACATTGTCAAGACACAAAACTGAAACTGAAACATAAATAAATGTTCAACAAATCTGTATTGTTAATACTAGGGGGCAGTGAACAGGTTACAAACACGACATATTAATATGGTTAAAAGTGTTGATAACAGTAACAGGAAATAAACAGCAGTTTGTGTTCAAGCACAGTTGATTTCATGTTGTTTCCACCCATTCGTCCCTCCTGGCCACAGACTAGTTCCTAATAAATCCTGAGGCAAAGGCACATTTGCTTTGATTTTCACTGAACTGTTGGCTGAAGTGCAAACTCGCTCGTGCCTCGTGCTCGTGTGATCCAGTCCTGGAACAAACAAAACCTGTAAACATCAGCCTGATGCTGCCGTGACTGCCTTTGTACACGAATGCGAGTTAAATAAGTAATGTCACTTTCAAAGCCAAAGCTTGCATTTGCAAACACTGCTGAGACCTTATGTGTGTGTACAGATATTTAATTATTTGCTTGATATGCTTGATCTTTCTATTTAAAATCTGTATACAAAGTCAGAGGGGACAGAAAACAAAGAGAATATGAATTAAATTCTCTGTCCTTTAATGTCTTGTTAAAACTCACAAGTGAAATTGATTTTTTTCCCCCCCTTCAGCCAATTGCCTTGTTAAATCCTGATTGGAGTGTTTCCTTCACTGATAGAGTTTTAATTTATTCTTTATTTTTACTTTATCTATCATTATTCTTTTTTATGCTTCAAAATCAATGAATAAAAGGCTCAATCTGTAAAATAAATAAAAATGTTACCTGGAATGTTTCCATAACCTTTTCGCTGTATCTCGTCTATTCTTTCATTTTTCCTTCCTGGCTTCTATCCCACCTTTACCCCTTTCAGTATTTCCAAAATATGTCTCCCTTTATCACACGCGACATCACAGGATAGGCCTGTCTGAAGCAGGTAATGATTTTTTTTTGTTCTTATTTCCGCGTTGAGAGGGATCACAGTATTGCTGGTTATCAGGCCATTTATTACCCTGCCAGCTCGCCACTCAGCTGTCGGGGTAAATGCAATCTCTCCTGATTCACACAATTACCCCAAGATAGAGAGAGGAAGAGAAATATCCCTCCAAACGGCACTGTGGGTCAGAGAGAGTTTAGGGAAACACATGGAAAGAGAAAAAGCTTCTCCACTCTCTGTCCAAACCAGCAGTTAGTATGCACACAAAGTTTGTCTGGATAATTTTAAAATGTGTGATGTTCATCTCTGACAGGGGAGTTAATCTACATCCTAGTTTGCAGGATGTGAAATCTCCTCTTAAAGGATATGAGCATTATCTATTATGAACATTATGCAACTGCATAATATTTAACAAACTGTAATTCATCACTTTCTGAAGAGCATCTCAATCCTGAATTTCTTCCAGATTAATTTAACTAGTGATGTTTTATGTTGGTTTTGCCGGATTAGGCTGTAAAAAACAAACACTGAGGAAGACAACATATATGTGTGTGTGTTTCACAGTGTGTAAGGCATCATGTTCTCTGGCTCAAGCAGTGATAGCAATTGCAATGTTAACCATGTGGTGAATGAATGAAATAATTTTCCTATAAAAAAAAAAGATCAGACAGGCGTCCTGGTATAGAAGGAGATTTTCTTTTTTTCTGTTGACCACAACTGATATAGAAACATCAGTGTGACAGTTTTTCTGTTCTTTATCTTTGTGATTGATAAAACAATCTACTCTCAAGGTTCATGTAGCCGCATTTTTATCACTGACAAAGACCACTGACAAAGTGAGTGAACCCTGGAGATGAATGTTTTATTAGCTGCTGTTTACAACCTCAATAATCAGCTGTTAATAACTCAACTTTTAAGGCAACATGAGCAAGAAGTGATCAGAATAATGGTGCCCATTAACACTTGCCCTTTAATGACCAATGTGCACTCTTCATCAGCTAATTAGACAGACAGTGTGATGCTGATAAAAGCTGCAGATTAAGTGAGTAAGTGAACCCTCAGTGAAGGCTGTTTTGTCAACAATGGCTTTGGATGTTTAACCTACAATATATCTGAATTTTTAAAATCTCACTGGGGTTTTAAATTAAAACTTCTTTAACACCAGGTATTAAAACTGGATTTTACTGGTGTTAAGGAAGCTGCAGTTTATATTTTTTATGTACTCCTCTCCTCCCCTCTGCTCTCTTGTCTCCTCTCTTCCTCTTTCTTTCCTCTCCTCTTCCTAACTCTCCTCTTCTCTTCTTTTTCCCCTTTCCTCTCCTCTGTTTTGGGACACTCTATCCTGTGCTAATGTACGCTGCATTCTGTTTCACCAGTACAGCGGGAGTCATCAAAAACTGCAAAGAAACAGGCCAAATTTCTCCCCTAGCCCAGCACTTCTGCGTGTGTCTGCAAGTGTGCATGTGTGTATGTGAATGTGTGTGTGTGTGTGTGTGTGTGTGTGCGAACGTCTCTTTGTGTGTGTGTTGCCTGATGAGAAGAGCTGCTCAGCAATATTTAGCGTTACTGCGACAGAACAGCTTTAGGACAGAACAGAACAAGGCTCACCTTCAGAAAAGACGAAATGGGAGGCGAAGAGACAGAGAGAGAGCGAAAGAGAGAGAAAGAACGATAGAGAGAGAGAGTGAAAGAGAGAGAGACGGAAATATTTTTTGACTTTTGATGCTCCTTAGGAAACATTTTGCTTTATGTAAGAGGAAAAGTCTCAGTGCCACAACACTAAGAACAAAGAGGAGTGAGAGAGAAACTGTTTTGACCTTTTGTGGCAGAAACAAACCTTGAATTGTCAACAAACAACAGCAGGAAGACTAAACTTAAGTACAACATTCATGATCATTTTCATCCTGAAAACACTTTAACAGCACAGTTAGTGAGTCCTTTGCATTCATTGCATGTACAGCCAATTAGATATGGCTCTACCAAGAGTGTGTGTGTTGGTTAGAGGTCAGGGGTGATCTGTGATAACCAGTCATAACTGCAAAAGCTCTGTGTGTCATTCCATTAAACCACTGTGTGTGTGTTTGTGAGTCTGTGTGAGTGTGGGTGCATGTGCTCATATTGAGCTACAATGCAGCAGCTGCCTGCCTGTCACATGCACCATGCAACATACACACCAGCTTCCACCTACACACACACATGCACACACATGTACACGGAGCAGCTGGGCAGCGGCTCTGTGTTTTCTTGTACAACACATGTGTCGTTCTACAATGTGGCTTAGCATCAATTACCACAAACCAAACAGGGCTATCTATCACAACTAACCGCAGAGCAGCATCTGACACATTCACACACACACATGTGTAAATCCCTACACCCACACCCACACCCACACACACAGAGCACATAATTACAAATACTTGATATTAAATACATGAAATACCAGTAAATTGAATGTAATTTAAAGTGAACAAAATCAAAATTCCTAAATTTGCAAAAAAGACCATTTTGAGTTGAACAGGGTAGGACTCACTAACCTACGACCCTCAGTTCATTTATGGAAAATACACCAGAGGAAAAACTTTCATTGGTTTAAATACAAAAAAGCAGCTGAAGAGCAACAGAGGAGGGATCAGTCTCATATGGAGCCATATGCCACGATGTCCCTTAATCTTAAATAAATAAAACCAATCCTCTTAAAAGTTTTATTAATTCTTTTGCAATTTGTCTATATTTTAAAGTTTTCAAACACTGTGAAACATCCTGAGTTCTTGAAGGGAGGTTTTATGTCCTTAACTTAATGCAACTTCATATATCTCTGTATGGCCAGTTATATGCAGCACATTGCCACCCCAGAAGTCTTGCAGCGAGTCATAGATTGAACACATAAAATCTGAAAACAGTTTCAACAATTGCATATTTTATCACTGAAAGCTATTTTTGCTGACTTTTAATAGAATGTGAGAGACATTAGTGGCTCAAAATTTATTAAACAATTTAGAGAATGTATTTAAAATTTTTTTAGCTGCTCGCGATGTCTGGGTCCTAAAGTGGTATTAAATATTTTCCCTGTATTGCTCAAATCAAACACTGGTATACTGATCAGAACAAATAAAAACAGTGACAGCTCTGTGTTTGTGTTAAAAGTCTTTTTGGATTAAGATTTGCTCTCAAGTCCTGCTGACAAAATCAAACAAAAAGAAAAAAAATCTTGTTTGTCCCTCAAAATAAAGTGAGGATGTTAGGGAAGTGTGAGGATGACATGACCCAGAGCTCTACACTTCTGGCTGCAGCTCACACTCATGTGCAGCAGTGAAATGTTTCCCCATCCATTAATAGAAATTACTTTCACATCCTCCATCTGATGGAGACACAGTGAGTGACTCACTGTCACTTAACTTTTAGAAAATACAGTTTATGATAAAACATTTGTTGTTCTAGTTAAGTCAAAATCAGGACAGATGAATAAATGAATGAATAAATGGAGATGTGTGTAGATCACTGCTCTGAAACAGTTTTAGGCTGAAAAATTGTCATTTATGTGTGTGTATAGGCCTGTATGTGTGTGCTGAGTTGTAGGTTTGTATGCTGAATTAACGGTAAGTGTGCATGTTCGTTTTTGTGCGTATGGGTCAAACAGTTAGATGTTGTAGGTTATTTCAGTCAACTAGCAGTTGTTGTATGGGTGGTTTTATGGTGGGTGCGTGTGTTTTAAGCCAGTTCTGCATGTGGTTGTGTGTGTGTGTGTGTGTGTGTGGGTGTGCGTGTGTGTGTGTTTAATTGGACCTCCCTGAGCCAGTCTCCAGGTGACGGAACTCATCTGCTCTTCCCCTGATTAAGGACAACAGATGGACTAGTATCACAAAACACACACACCCACACATACACACACACACACACACACGCACACAGAATACTTCCACCGTCATGAGTCATCATCAAGCACACTGAACTCACACATACTATTCGAGTCATGTGACATGTGATCAATACTGCATACACACAAAGTGGAAAAATATTCGGCCCCCACAGAAGATCTCCATGCATCAAGCTCAAATGACCCTGACGCCTCCATCTTCATCATCACCACCCTTCTCATCATCACTGTCAGCTATGAAAGAAAACTCGTCCTTCTGCAGTTAATCACCATGCTGCCTTTCTAACACAACATTTCCTCTGTCCTTCTCCGTCTGTTCGACCCACAGAGATTACAAGTTCATTAATTTAACCAGCAAACTGAATGAGATTAAGAAAAAGTCTGATCCAAAAAAGACGTGACCAAAAAACTAAATGTGACTTGCAGGGAAATTATAATCCTTTGGCAAAATGTTGTCATTTTAACAATGATGGTAACTTACTACATATTCCTGCCTGTTCACTTACAAGCAAAGACACACTGACAATCTTTTAACAAAGTGTCTTAAAAGCACATAACCTTAATGTAATATGACCGTAAGCATTAATTTTACAAAAATATAGATAAATATATAGGACACAGAAACCAATATTTCCTTTTTTTCATCCTTTATGTATAATATTTAACATTTTGTCTTTTAAGAGAGTACACATTACACCTTAGAGGTCCGCAATAAATAAACATATATTCAAAATACAATAAATATTCATATTTGTACAATTAAATATTATTATTATTATTATTTTTTTTTTTTTTTACAAAATTTAAGATTTAAATGCACAATATGTAATTTTTGCTTGGGATCTCTCAGTCCAACAATTTAAACATAAGTGTAGTTTGACAACATTGTGAAGTAGCATGGGATCATGGGATTTTTTAATTTCATTGTTAAACAGCCATCATTTC
>JAPZDY010000025.1:12280144-12294374 GCA_029783645.1 Ctenochaetus hawaiiensis
ACACCTACACACACACACACACACACACACACACACACACACACACATCTACCATGACAGTATCTTTTGAAGCGCTGGCCTCAAGCTTGTTGTCTTGCTATTTGTTTGTTTTATCAGTGGGGAAAGTATCTCCAGTTCTCAGAGCAGATGTGATGAACAGGAAGTATTAAATGTTTACAGGAACACAGAGCAGACTGGTGGTCTGATGAAGGTCTGCCAGTCATGCTACAGACTTAGAGTCCACATTAACCAATGTCTTGTGTAACAAACTAAGAAATGTTTTATTTTTCCGACTCTCCATGACAAAAATCTGATGCTATAAAAAAAACTCAACTTGACAGCAGAGCAATTTTAAAAAGTACCGCACTTATTTGTGTTTTGTGATTAAGGTTAAATGGACTGACTGACAATGTAGAGGTCCATGCTCGCAATCAAATGTGCAGACATTTTTGTGACCTGAATATGTAGTTGTGCAGAATGAGTGGTACTTTAAAAGATTTCTGAAGTGGCAATTATCTGTTTTTTTAGAGCTGTAACAGAATTTACATTCACTGTAAATACAAATTTGACATTTTCGTGAAGCTTCTTTACAATTAACCTTTCTCAAGTGAGTTGTTAAAGGACTTTCACTGTGAAGCAGCTGCAAGATTTAGTCACTGAGATTAACGACTCCTTGCTCTGAAAAACATGTCTAGATGCTAACACTTTACTGCACAGAAAGAAAAGATGAAAACGTACACCTACAACTGTATTAAGAGGTGGAGTGAACAGGTAGTACTGCATTATGGACTATCGCTGTGATGCTCGAATGTGTTGCATGCTTTGTCTGTTGTATGGAAACTTGGTGCGTCACAACGTGTGCGTTGGCAGCGAGCAACTGATCAAAATTCAACATGAGTTTCACATTTATTGCATTTCACAGCACACTCTTTGGTGTGTCTCTCTCAGCACTTCCCTTATATGTGAGTGTGTATTTTAGCACTGCCAGTCTGCTTAATGAGCACACACCTGAGTACATATGTGCATACTCGCTCTGTCACACACAAACACCCAGACTCACGCTTTTGGTTGCAGATGCCATACAAGTACACATCAGTCACGCTGTTGAGTTCAATCCTACATGTTCCACTTTAATTATTCAATGAAAATGTCTCAGTTTGGTCATGTGTCGTGACATTGACGGTGTTCCTAAAGTACTGCTGAACAGACAAGCTTACTAAGTGATTTATCTTGTATTCTCACCCATCAGGCTTGTGTTGAGTCACTTAAATTTACATCACAGCGCTGCACACACACCATTATTAGCAAATTTCCAAGCCTCACAGGACAAACAAGACCTCACAAGCTGATCACAGCATGATGTGTGCTGCACATCTTCTCCCTGGTAATAATTTAAAAAGGGGTTGGTGCCAACTTGAATGATGCCAAACAGTCAAAGCGACTAGTGTGAAACATATTTTTTTGCATGTCAGCTGCGGCGACAAAAGTCAGTCTTACATGAGATTACCTGCTGAGTGTTACTCATACATTAACCTTTCACACTGGTCCATGTCAATCCACAGTCTGGCCCCTCTCTTCATGAGGAGAGTCCGAGCAGTTGTTTGTTCTCGTTTAAAATGCTTTTTTGACTTTCAGGTCTGAAACAGCTGCATTCAGCTGCATGAACACACCCACGGTGCTTCATAGCTGCCACTGTTTGTGATTTTGCTGCAAAAAGGAGGCAGTTATTCTGTCACTATCCCCAAACATCAGACACTGGTAGGACCATGACATGTCTTTGCTCAACTTGCCTTATTCTTAACTTCCTATCAGACAGGACAGCCAGACATGTCTCATGAGAGTACAACTTTATCTTCTTTCATAATATAATTCACTTGGCACCAGCATTTTCTTTCTGACACTGTCTGAGCTACAGAAACATACAGGAAGAACACTGTCCCATCAGACATTGCAGCTCTCTCTCTCTCAGTGGAGCTGGTATCGTTCTCTCATTCTTTTTTCCCCACATGGACATCATTTTTGTCATGGCCTCTCTGGTGTCTGTCTTTTATATTGTGATCCTCTGACTGTGGACAGTCTCTGTTTCTCCACTCTCTGCCTTCGGGATGTAGTCCTTGTTTTTTTTTGTGAGTGTGTGTGTCTTTGTGTGACACGTGTGTGTGTGTGTGTGCATATAACACATGTGTATCCTCTCCATCCCCATAGGGGCTTGTATACGATTCTGGCCCTCTCTTCCTGCCATTGTTTTGCCAGCTTTGTGGCTTTGAGCACCTGTGAGTGTGTGTCGATGCCCATAAAAGTGTGTATGTGTATTATATGTCAGTGTGTAAGTGTGCGTACCGTATGTGCAGTTGCATACAGTATCTGTGTACATATTTGTTGTGTGTATGTGAGTGTGTGCAGCTCTTTTCTGCCAAGACCCGGCTCATCTCTGTGTCCATCCATTGTGTCCAGTGTTGTATTCAGTGGCTCTGGGCATTTGGCTGCTATAAAGAGACAATGCAGAACAGACAATCGTTGGACAATGGATGGGATACTCAGTGGTGCACTAGGATGAGGCACCTAGCATGTACCATGTAGCAGCAGGAATTTGAGAACACATCACAAGATGTTCTCATGTAGCATTTCTCCAAACCTTTCTGCAATTCTTTATTGTGTATAAGATATAATGTTCTAATCAGGGAATGTAGTGATAACCATTTAACCATTTAATTTTGAGACATATTTTAGTTCCTGAAAAGCATCAGGTCTGAGTCTGACTGGCAAAAGCTGTAAGGTGTGTGTGGGTGTATGTTTGTGTGTGTGTGTGTGTGTGTGTGTGGTATTTAGCCTTCAAGCCATCATGCTACACAACCCCCAATGACCTCTTCCGTCCAGCAGAAGCCAACTGGCAGCTTGACATCCTGTATCTAAAATCTATTAGTCATTCTTTCTCCATCGCTCCATCCATCTCTGTCCCAATAAGCCATCAGTGGTTTTGGTTCTGATCCAAATCAATCCTGTTCTGACACTGACCCGAATCATTCAGCTCTCCCCGCTGTCTCTCTCTATCTTTATGCCTCTCGAACAGTAGGAGTATGTAGCCAGCTGCCAGCTAGCATCAGTCATGTTGTCAGGGTCTGGCTCTGAGGTGGCTGTTGGCTTTGAGGGCAAGTTCTGCCACGAGTTTCTGTTCGAGTTTGTCCCTGAACAGCCTTGATGCACTGACGCCATTTAGCAGTGTTGGCCTTGTCTCATGGTTTTGAGGCAGAACTTAAAGCTGTGCAAGCAGAACTTGAGAACTGTATATATAGGTTGATAGGGTATAGATATATAGGGTTTTGTTTTTTTTTAAACAGAGAATAATCTCAAGTAGTTCCAATAAAAAGAGACCCTTGAAGACTAGAGAGGTCTTCTTACATGTTACCCTTTAAATATTCTGTTGAGTTTTTATGGCGATTTTGGTGAATAAGAAACTGTAAGATCAACTTAACTGCAGCATAAGGACCTTGTTTGTGCTTTTATTGCTTCTTTTCTGATAAATTAAATAAATGGTCTAGTGTCCTCTAAGAATTAGCTATTTTTCATGTTAATTAATTTATTAGGTATTGCCAATTTTTTAATAAACAGGCTAAATACAAACAAAACTCGATATGTCCTAAAAAATTCTGTCTTGAATTGGCAGCTGCAATAACAATATGTTTCTAACACCTGACTATAACCATTACCAGATATAACTTTTGCTGACTTGGCTTATGATTGAAAACAAGAAGTCAACAACTAACATTAACCCTGCTAAAACAGAGAAACATCAAGCAAATGCTGGCTTGGTTCTGCTGTTCATACCAGCACGCTCCCTTTCAGCATTCTCCACTGGGTCCCCCTCTGCCTCATGGGAGTCAGAAGCTCCTGTGATACAAACTCCCCATTGTCTCATGCAGTCAATTAGCTGCAAAGCTAACAGAGCCAAAGAGCAGCTATAGTTGCAGCACTTGCAGGTTACTTCAAAAAACTCTGTAAATCACAGAACAGCTGGAGAAAGTTAACAAAGCACACTTGAAAGTGCATTCAAGGGGTTCAGCAAACTTTAAACTTCTCACAAGAGTTGACACATAAACATTTTTTTTCAGTCTAATTCTAAGTTATTCACACAGAAGTGCACTTGCTTGATCTTTACTATAATCTCATTCTAGCTGTCAACAACAATCTTCTGTCTTTCAACCAGTGAAACTGTTTTAATCACTCAACTTCCTTTAATTATACTGCCTCTATGTCAGAAAGACTCCAACATTTGAGTCTTTTGTTACTCAAGTGGTTTGGTTAAGTCTCCTCCCAGGAGAGAAACTTCTTTTTGCTGATGTGGCGGGTATGGTAATGCACAGCGTGAACAGCTGTTCCAGGTTCATAAAGGCACAGACAGAGATATCTCACTGAAAAAAGCTGAGCTCCTGTGTCTGGCTCATATAAAACTTTCAGATGTTTGTGTTTTTTAAAACAAAATGTTGAATCAGACAAGTTCATTGTATTGGCCTGTGCATCAGTGTTGTGTGTCTAGCAAACAGCTGTCGAACTCAGATGTGGCACCAGAGAAAACAGCTTCTTCAACTTCTAAGCACAATGATTAGCCAAGTACCTACACTGACATCATGTACTCCACTCCAAAGATCTGAGTTGTATAAAGCTAAAATTAGATTCTAAATGTGTAAAAGCAGCTGCAATATGTACTTACTATGCTCTTAATTCCTGACTTCTATCTTGTCTTTGCTGTGGTTAATCTTATCCTTTTTTCTCTCTCCTCTCTTGCAGCAAATGTCAGTTACCTGCTGTCTACTCTCCAGGAATCCAGAAGACTTTTACGAAATAAAGAAAAAAATCACAACCCCACCTTTCCTTCTTTCCGTCCTTCCCTTCCTGTTTCTCTGAGATCAAATGAAATCCATCTACCCGACATGACAAGCAGTTAACAACTCATGCAGGTCTTCAAGATTAAAAAATGTAAAGCTATTCTGCTGCTTTAGACGTATTTTCCACCAAACCCCACAGAGTCTCCTCCAGATTTAATTGGCCCTATAAATAAACCGTTCTGCTGCAAAAGTCGTTTAGAGGGAGAGAAATGGAAGGGAACACACACAGAGAGTCGGAGATGAGGAGAAAGATGGTGAGACGCAGAGGCAGACAGACAGACAAAGAGTGAGGGTGTGAATTACAACAGTGGATGAACGTAATTCTCTAAGTCTTGCCTGAGCAGTGTTCAGACTACTGACTTGGGATGCAGACAGACAGTGATGGCTTCATCAGAGCAGCTGAGAGAAGGAGGAGTGTGTATGCATGAGAGAAGAGAGGATCAGCATGTGCCTCGCAAGGAGATGGAGGTGACAGAGAAAAACAGATGCACAGTGAGGAAAAGACCAGCTTGCAGAGAAAGAGAAGTGAGACGGGAAGGTAAGAAGGAGCGAAGACAACTGTTTTTGTGTTTTTTTACGTTTGTCTTACAGTCTTGCGGTTTGACAAAGATTATAATATTTGCATGTTGTAGAGCTGTAAAAAATATTTGGCAAAATCTCTAAACACTTTTGACACCTGTAGTCTTTAATAGTCTTACTTTATGGCACTCACAGCATGCTAGAAACACGTAACAGCTCTGCCTCTTACCCCCCCCGATCACACACACACACACACATGCAGACCCAAAACACTAGAGGTGTAACAGGCTGCTTTTCAGTATTAATTAAATTTCCAAATAAAATCCTGATGACACCCAACCTAATTCAAGATTCACCCTCTGGTGAAACCTAAAGTTGTTCAGTTCCCTCAGGAAACAAAGAACATCTGTTTTCCACTCAACTACGTCAAGTAAAGTTGTTTTTAGAAATCTAAAGTTGGCACATTTCAACATAACCCCCTCCTTTATTAACACACCTAGTCCAGCAGCTGTACAGAACCTTTGGATGCTTTTGTCTTTTATTAAAATTATCTGTTAACTCTATCGGACATATTGCTGAATGTTTCCTGCGTTTTTTAAAGATAATGTTCAAAATGTCCTCTTTTTTCAGCATTTAATTAAACATATGCTTAAATGTATTTGAACAAAGTTTTGTGTTGGAGTTTGTGTCACTTAACCACTATCACTTTTGTAATACATTTTGGATTCAGTGTCTTCCAAAAGACTCTTTGACATGTGGACAGAAGAAGCTGTGTACTGGACTTCCAACCCAGAGACAACGGTGCTCCACCTCCTGAGGCACCTCAAATAACATGGAAAAATAGAAAAAAAAAAAACACCTGACACTCCTGCTCCATTCAATATACCTTCAAAAACCAACCGGGACTTAAATGGTGCCAGAAACTGGGTCAAATATTTGCAGCCAGGTCACAAAACCTTGTGGAAAACCTTCCTCTTAGTTGTTTGGAGGCTGTCATAGCATCATTTAAGCACATCATTTTGGGAGTATTGCTATCTGTGTATCTGTTTCTCTTGTGCTTCCTGTTACTTTTTTGCAATTGTCTTGTGTTTGTTTATTCTGCTTTTGTGAGTTTACCACATTCATTTTGATGCACTTGCAACCCAACCAGCAAAACTGTGAATCTTAGGTACAAAGGCATCTGTACAGAGAGGATTAATTAATTAAGTTGAATGACTATTAGCTATATGTGTGAGCATTAATAGATGTTTAAAAGTCAGATAGTTTTTTTGGCAAGTTTTAACAGCAATGTAAGACGAGTTAAAAAATAAAGCTAGATGACTGCTGCCTAAATGGCTGGTGTAACAGTCACATGAATGGGATAGTTATGTAATGTGCAAGAGTAAAAGCCCAAAAAACAGGGCAGCATGTGCCACACATATGCCAAAAAACGTGTTTGGAACAGAGAAACAGTGGATATATCAGTTGTGGTCACAAATTAGGAGAAATAGCTCATACACGAAAACATTAGTGCTTGTGAGTGTAAGGCATTTGTAATCTTCCGTTTTTATAAAGCTGAGAGAGAGCAAGCGTAACTGTGAGAATTGTGTGTGTTTGTGTGTGACAGACAGTAACAGAGTGCAATCATTGCTGTGCAGGGTGTTGACTCTACAGGGATGTGCAGTAACATGCCGTCTAATTAACAGTGTCCTCTTGGTTGTGAGGCTGGTTCCCACAGCCCCAACAGCCATGATTAAAAGAGATGCTCTCAAAGGACGGGAAACTCTTCCACTTCACTCTAGATACTTCCTGGATGCCGTCCATACACAATCAACCATCTCATCTTGACCAGAACGGACGCTCTTTAAACTCCCCGTCTCATTCTGTGACTGGGTCCTTCTCAAGTACGCACACACTTTTCTCCCACATTCTCTCTCGATCTTTTCATCTGTGTGCTGCCTTTTTTTTTTCTCTCTCGGCTCTTTTTTCCCCCCACAAACGCTCGTTCTCTTCCCTCCCATCTCACTTCTCTCACCCTTGCTGTCTGCCAAGGCTTCACATCAAAGCTGATGATTGGTTTCTAACTGTTCAGCAGGCAGTATTTTATCCTGCTTTGTGTGAAGAGACCAAAATAATCAGCATGAATATGGAAAAACCTGCATCTATGGTAATATCCAGCCCAGTAATATCCATATCAGTCAGACTAACTTGGCTTAATTTGACTTACACAGAAAAACCAATGGCAACACTTTACTCCAAAGTCCCCTTGGCTTAGAGTCTCATTGTAAACACTGACTTTGACTTATGTGTATAAACATAAAAACTTGTCAAGGTTGTTGGCTCAGTGCTGGAACTGACTCGCCTACAGAAAGCAACAATTTACATCGTTTATGATTGTTTTCTTGGCACCATGTCCAACTCCTGATGTAAAGTCTCTTCACCTTGGTTCGACTCCATAACTCAAGGTTGTTAGCTAAGTGTTTTTGAGGCTGTTTTAAGATGTTTCCTAAGCAAGAGCCAACTCTAACTTCACAGTGGAGTTGAATTTAATTACTATCTTGTCCTTGGTTAAGGTGTTTTTTTGTCACAATACACTCATCTGGGGCATTATATCGGAAGTTTTAGGTTTAACATGTGTTTAGGAACCCTATTAAATGATCTCTAAACATTCCAATACATTATGAACACTTTCATGATCAGAGTTGATGTCCACAGTGTCAGGAGTCAACTAGAAGAGGACAGCTGCTGCACGGATGCGTCATCCTTTCAGCTTTGGGGAGAAACATATAAATGAGAAACTTAAGTATCCAAAATCCTTAACATAAAGGATCACAAGTTTCCTATTGAGAAAAACTGTTCCATTCGTGGGCTTCTGGAAGTAGTGATTATGAGATTTGTTGGCAAACTCAGGAGCAACATTTTTAAGTAAAATCAAGAAACATATTAGCTTAATTTTATGGAGCAGTTTGTGCTCAACAAAACTGAAAAAAAAGTTTATAGCCAAAAGTCAACTTGTAACTTTCTCTCTTCTGGACTTTATGACTCTCCATTTCCCCAAAACACTGAATATATTAACATTAAAAAAAAATGGATGCCTTCTCCAAATGTAAAAGAAATTCCAACAAATAATATATCTTTTTAACATTTATGAGAGCTGTACACATTTTAAAAAAACATGAACAATTGCTTATGTTCTGTGAAAAGTTGTCCCAGTTGTGTTCAGTAATATTACTTGTTATTTTGGTGAAATAAAGCAGCAACACAACTGCTGACACTTCAAATCTGCCAATCGCAGTGTGTCATACAAGCTTCAGATTAGCAGCTACAAATGACGCATTTCTGTAAATTGCTTCCAGTGTGTTTGGGCTTTAACTTCAATCAAAGTCTGCTACAAACCCAGGCCTCAGCGGTAAGCTAAACCCAGGTTTTCTAATTTCAGAGGTGGAGATGATAAACAAGGTATCTGTCATTTGAGATCTTCACCTCTAGAAATAATAAGTTCTGAGTAAGCATATTTTGATACTGCAGCATTAGGAGGAATCCTTATCGCTCAGTGGATTAAGTCTTGTGACATGATCTGAATCCTCGCAATCTTTGTCACATTGTTCTTTTTCCTGTTGCTCAGTGAAATGAATGAAGCAGAAATGCTTGTTCACGAGCCAGAAAATGGAGGCAGAAGACTGTAACAGATTGGAGGAGAAAGGGGGGAGGTTGAAAAGACATATTTCTCTCTCAAAGATTGATAAAAGGGAGATATTTCTGTAACTCCAGGCTAATTCAATGAGGAGAGCCAGATCTCGCTGGGGATGTACTGGCCAGGCTTCAAAACAATTAGCTGGAGAATGGGAGCTGTTTAAAAGACAAGGAGACAAGGAGATCTTAATACAGCTGTGGTATTTCCCCATGGAGGAGTCATTTTTACATCCTCCTTACAGACTCTCTCTCTCTCTCACTCTCACTCTAACATAGCTAGCCAATCTCCTCAGTCTTATTTCACACAGAAGACAATTTTCTGAAAGCTGCTGTTGGGAAAAGAGAGAGAGAGAGAGAGAAAAAGGACAGCAGTGCCGACAGAGAGGAAGGAGAAATTATAAAAAGAAAGAGATCAGTATGAGAGAGTATGAGGTCTGAGACGTTGCTAGAGAGCGAATGGGAGAAATTTCTAGAGACAGAAACAGAGAGATAGATGTAAACACAATTGGAGAGAGGGAGGGAGTGAGGGAGCGACAGAAAAGAGAGAAGGGCAAGTTTAAACAGAGAGACAAACTGCAACAAAAAGAAACAGTAACAGTAAGAAACAGCCCAAGAAATAGATAAAGACTCAGCAAAATGCAAGTTGTGGTTGTCTGGGGAGCTGGAAGATTGAACATCCCTCTCTCTTTATGAGGACTTCCTGCTTGCTGCCCTCTGTATACCGAGGGCCAATCAGTGAGTCCATCTGTCCGTGGGGGCCAATCAGTCAGAGCACAGAAGAACTAAGTCAGCATGTCCTTGTCCACACAGGTAATCAAAGACACTGTTAAACCTCTACCGCTGTGAATCGCTTTTCACAAGCTCTTAAAGCAGGGTT
Source organism: Ctenochaetus hawaiiensis (assembly GCA_029783645.1). NCBI lineage: Eukaryota > Metazoa > Chordata > Actinopteri > Acanthuriformes > Acanthuridae > Ctenochaetus > Ctenochaetus hawaiiensis. The sequence continues at coordinate 12,290,096 of JAPZDY010000025.1, forward strand.
TTCCTCACAGTAACACTCACAGCAGAGGCTGCCTTGAGCTAGTTTAGTCCCTTTTCACATGGCAGGAGCTAACTGCGAGCTGAGTTATTGTACTCTGTTATCCCTTTGACCAGAGGCTTCTCTGTTAAATGTGCAGGTGACAATTATCACCAATTTTCCAACTTGTCAGTATCTTTTGACATCAACATTTAAGTTTTAATTGCAAAGAAATGGATTTTACCAAAAGTTCTTACAAGTTGGTGCTTATAATAAAGAACTGCTTTAAAAGCAAACCAACCTATGTTGGAAAGAGTTGGTCAAGGTAACTTAATGCAAACAAAAAGCTGCACACATCAGCATTTTTGATGTGTAGAACAAACACACGTAATGTGAAAGAGGAAGCTTGCAGTGCAAAAAACACATCGAAAATAATCACCAGACTCTGCTGTCGACCACAGCTTCTTTTCACTACTTGTTTTGGTTTTATTGCCAGGACGTCAACTGCAACTACAACTAGTTTGTCTTTCCAACTTTTAGATGTCAATTACAGCTTGTTGTGCTGTCTGAAGGTGACAAAACTGAGAAAAAAGCAGAAGAAGATGCTCTAATTACTTGATTTATTTGTCGGAAGTGACCCAAAATACCAAAATCATACTTCATGCCACCTGTTACTGTACAGTCATAGACACCTGTACACCACTGTGACAGCCAACCTAAAGAAAACAATTGTATTTTCAAAGCAACAAAACATCTTTACAAAGTAAATGTCTTTGCTTGAGAAACAAATATCAAAACAATTCCTCTTTGGACAGTAAAGCCGCCGGCAACAGCTGTATTGCAGAAAGGATTAGTGGGATCAATGACAGACAGTGATTACTTTTTTAGCCAATTTGCACATTAAACAGGCCTTCAGGAAATTGGGAGTTCTTTTGACCCCAGACCCAACTTTGAACAACTAAAACTCTAATCTTGGTACATTTTTCCTTTACCCAGCAGTGCAAAAATGAGATTTATATTAAATGCTCTATTTTAAGTAAAGGTGGAGTGGAAACACAGGTCTAAGTTTGTGTGCTGAGATAGCATAGATCTACGGCCAACATTTCTGTTAATTTGTTTGGCGCAAACGAAAATATAATTGCCATACAAAAAAAGTTCGAACATTGACAAACAGGCCGTATGCTGACAGTATATATGCATACCACATACTGTGGTGCAGCAGCATGACATCTCGTGCTCACACTCCTCTCCCCTCCTCTCAGTATGATAAATGGACTTCTCCCTGGAGAGTAAACAACAAAGTCATCCGACCCCAACCCTACCAGTCACTGTCACTTTCAGGGATAGAGAGTCACAGGTTACAAGTCGCAGAAATACAGCTGTTGGACATTTCAACACATTGCAAAGAAAACATACAACAGTGTCACAGCAGGAGGTGATAGTGGCCTGAGACCTTCCTCTAGCTTGCAGGGTTCATGGAGGAAAAACACTTTTTTAAATGCTGACTTTTATCATCTTTGTTGTCTGAGCAGAAAATTGTGAAGAATTCTCTTTTTGAAATGACACTATTTTATGGGAATAAGAGATCAGGTTGTTAGACGATACCTATCTACACTTCTTTCGCTTTTCTTCCTTACAAAGCACTACAAAGCCCTGTTTTTTTGCAGCATGTATATTGAAGGACCCTTGTCATTTTTTTGCATTGGTTTATTTGCATTATTGTCATCATATCCGATATCAAACTACCACATTTAATCGGCTCACATCGATTGTAAAGTAACAGTAAATAGATTTATGATCAGATTATGATCAGAAATGCCACCCAAGTGTTTACTAATCAAAACCATCTTCTTTATCTTTATCTTAATGTTTTATTTATTTATTTTTTTAAAATACACATTAGATTTTGCCTGTTGCTTGCTTTGTAACTGTTGTTTGTGTTTTTGTTGCCTGTAGAGTTTAATATTGTCTCAGGCTGCTGGATAATCCTAAAAACCTTAGAGTCACCAACATACCAAAAGAAGAAGAAGAAGAAGCAGAAGAAGAGGAAGAAGAATAAGAAAAGAAGAAGAGGAGAAAAAAAAGGAGAAATTACAAATCTGTACATATCTTTTCACATACTAGACTTCAGGCTTTCTGTAAACCAGAAAGAAATTGAAAACTCTTTAAGAGAAGTTGTTGGACAACCACTTGAAAATTCGATAGCTTTCTGTATTAGTTTGCATGTTTTCTGTATTATTTGCATGTTAAGGTGTCTCTCTTACCGGGGACCAATTAAATGATAAAGCAGTGCTGTTACAGGTTTATGTAAATTCACTCTGCAAGAGGCTTGTATTGATAAATGGCGTGGAATTACAGAACAGCAAATAACTGCGGGTGGTGTACATTATTTTCCTTTTTTTAATTAATAAGGTTGCAGAGGAAATTTTAGTGTTGTACAGTGAGCAGCAAGCTTTTCTCAGGGGCTGTTATATTTATAAAGAAAAACAGAAGTAATATGTAAGAAATACAGAGAGAAAATGAAGAAGAAACATGTGGTCTAAACTGATGCGGTGGTGCAGCTTGTTCAGCTCAGGACATAAGTGAAAAATGGAGTCTGTTATTGTGGCAGTCAACACCATTAAAGCCGCATTAAGCAATATTTTTTTTCTGTTTTTTATTAACATTGAATCAGATCACTCACTGAATCAGCAGCCTGGTATGAGCCACTTTTTCAGCTCATTTTCTTGCTTTTGCAGGACCAAAAGATGGTGGCTCGTATAAAATCAAGTACAGATTCTCTCTGGACACACAAGCCGCTTGTACACTAGATAGACTGTGGACAAGATAGGAAGTGACTGGTGAAGTTTAATATTTAGCAAGCCAAACAGACGGCCCAGGAGCTGGTGAACCACACCCGCAGGCTGTTGGGTAAGTTAGTAGAGTTCAGATCAGGGCTCAAACAAGGAAAACTTCTGCAGCTCATGGTCACCTATCCCCATATTCTTCATGCTTGTTGTAATATTGAATACAAAACATTTGGTGTAATAAAGGAAAGCTGTTGATGGGACCCTTCTTCCAAAATCAGTGGTTAAATGAAAGAACGGGGTTCATGAAATGAAGAAATAAATTTATTGGAAACTTGACTTTTTTTAAGATACGCAAAACACAGTCTTGTGAGCTACCTGTGGTGCACCTTGCATCATGTTTCAGAAAGACATGAACACCAAATCTGATCAATTTGAGAAAATACGCATCACCTACTCTCCCTTTCTTCAGTCAGAACTTTTTTTATGTTCATTTCTCCATTTGTCTTTAAACACAGACTGTTGTCAAACAGCTGTGAAACTAGTCCAAAGGAAAGTTCATGCATAGGACGAGCAGGTGCAGGTAAAGTAGGTATATTTATTGTTGCTTTGACAGAACAGTAACAAGACGCACCAATTAATTTTCAAATATTCATAGGACTATTATTCTTTTTACTTCCTGGTGAAAGATTATATTTGTCTTCATTTCGTGATTACACTGACATGAATGCTCTGTAATGTTCATGTTATTGGAATCATAACACTTTGTCCATCAATTTCTATTACTTGTCAAATGTGTCTTTCTTTCCCATCTCAATTTCATTAAAATTCACTGGTCAGTCTTAGTGATCGCTTTACACTCAAACTAAGGATAAAACCTACATTCTGCCACTGCAGCGGCTGATGGGCATAAAAACACTGCGGTGAGTTTTGGACTCATTTTCAAAGGTGGTCTAAATAGGACTCTGATAGGATACCCATGTTACCCTGTTTCTATTAGTTTGGTAGTAATTTGGCCAAAACCATTTGATACACTATAAGCTCAATATTATGGAGTGACTTTGGACTTGTTTTGCTTCCTCCTTCCTGCTTTAAATGTTCTATTGCTTATCCCATATAAGATAAACTAACCAGAGTAATCGACTCACCCAGTCTGATCAATATTCTGTACAAACACTCAATTATACACAAGTGAACGGTCAGTATTTTAGCCATGCTCTATTTCATCCAATTAAGATTCAAAGTGTGCTGAAAGTTTACTGCTTAACGTACAGTAATTGCCATTATATGTCAGCACCGAGAACTAATAGAGGATCTTTTTATTGGCCAGGAGAGAAAAATTACACTGAAGCTTTTTTTTAAATTAAAAAAACAAAAAAAAACCCATCTCTACAAGCTCTTAATAGGTTGTAATCACAGAATATGGATGAAACAAGTTCACACGACTCAAAACAACAGTCACTCAAAGCTACAGTATCACTTACAAAGAGGCTCTTCCCGAAGAACAAGGAGGACTG